>VNJV01011241.1:0-25643 GCA_008042635.1 Drosophila nikananu
TGGCGTACACGGCGCTTGATAAGAGGGTCGTCGACCATACTACCCAGTTTGCCAAACAGGCCAAGGAAGAGATTGAAAAATATATCAAGGCGCAGGGACTGATCAAGACCTCGAACGATCAACTGAAATGGACACGCCACTTGGAAGTGGCGTCGCCGGAGAGCTCATCGGATTCCTTGGTTGAACCACCTCACACCTTGGGCCCAGCACCACACTCACACTAACCTTTGGATTGTCCACTAGTGGGAGTGTCGGAGGAGACGATCCTGCACCGTTAGCTCCCCCTTCTCCAGCACTCCGGCTAGGCGGTAATACGAGACTTCACTCAAGATATTTGAGAGTTTTAATTTTGCAAAATTATAGGTTTATTGCATTCCAAAATAAAGCCCTTTATTGTTATTTTATGTTAAGACGGAACCAATGTTTTTCATAGTAAGGGAGTATCGACGTTAACTAAAAAATCTATATATATTAGATTTTTTAGATTTTGATATATCAAACGTTTCAAAATATTCGATTATACATATGACCCTTTCTCTCGATATACAAGAACCTTGAAATAAAACTCCCGACTTTAACTACAACTTCAGCTAAAATATTTATCCGTCAACATGTGTGTGCATCTGTTTTCGAAACAGGAAGGAGAGACAACATGGACAAGCCCATCGGGTAAGTCAACAGCGAAAGCATTCACATAAAATGTCAAAAGTGCCAGTGACATGACCCATTTGGAGGCTGAATAGCCCTTTCCCCCCACAAAAACTTACAGAAAAACAGAGGAAAGGAGGGCAGACAATATACGTGACCTATGTTACCAGAAATTCAACAATATGTAAATCGATTTTCAACTTGAAACCCAGCTAGAACTTGTTTAAATCCAAATTTAAGTTTAGTTCTTTAAATGTTGTCTAAAATTTATATTTTTAATGCACCAAGCTGAACCACAATCTGAAAATCAACACATTAACTAAACAAACGAAAACGGAAACCAATGTGAAACGAAAACAATAACTTGTGCGTGCTGTTTCAAGAGTTTCCGCGTCTTACAAACGAATTTCATATTTTTGTTCTACCAAAAATACTTTAATGTTCTGGCCCAAGAATAATTATTAAATTTCAACGATAGATAAATATTTATGTGGCACAAATCAATGGATATTTTAAATGAAATTCAAGTGTTCAAGACTTAAAGTGGGCCAAGATGTTTAATTCAACTGAACTACGTCAATTAATTGATGGAAAGATTCTATTGCTTTAAAAGCAACACCGAAACTGGCTGATTAAGTCGATCAATTTATATTCCCAATTTAATTGACGATAAAATAAATAAGCATTCAATAAACTGACTTTTAGCAGGACAAACACACTTGATGCGCCTTTAAGTTGAGGCACTCTGCCAAGTCAACTTGACACCCAACTTTCCCCCCGTTTAAGCAGCGAACTCAAGCGTAATCCAAGCAAACATTTGAAGACAATTCAACTTGCCGGCAATCAACAGTAACATCGCCCAGCCTTGTCCTAGGTTGGGGATCCCTTCAAGCTCTCGAAATAAAAACTATTACAAACAATTGAGTACTGAGTATTGCGTATTGAGTGGTCGCTAGCTTACCCGAACGACAGCTGATGGTGGCACTCCTGGTGGCTGCATCTCCTCCGGCTCCACCTCGCTCCTGGCCATTCGAAATTCGGGGGCCATTTCTCAGCTCCGTCAGCGAGAGCTCAATGGAATCCGCATGAGCTATCAAATTGTTTTTGGTCTGCAAAAGGAGGACAAGCAGATTTAAGGACTAGGATCTGCGATGTGGATGCGTTGGCAAACCTTTTCAATTTCGTTCATCATGAGGGGCGTGACCTTCGGCATCTGGTCGTTCTTGCCGATGGCGCCGACAATCACCTGTAAATCGTCGTGGCGCTCCTGCAAAATAAGCGGAGGAATGCATTTACTAAGCAATATTTAAGCATTTAATGCAGAGGAAATTTCTTAACCTAATTTAATGGCTTCAAAAGCTCAATGTATGGATTCTTGAAATGTATAGAGATGTAATTAAGTGTAGGGCAAACTATCAAAATCAATGTCTCCTTTTCATTGTAGCTTGTAATTAAATATCAATTTATTCTAGCAAAGTATAGAGCACCCTCAAAAAGCTAACAAATCGAGCCAAAAATGTAATATGAATAAAATTCATTCCACTTATACATTCCACACTTATACCCTTAAAAGATTTTTGATAGTTAATACTATAAAAACAAAATGAAAATCAATTAATAATACAGAAAAAGCATTGATAAAAACAGGTTCAGTGTCATAAAACAAAAGCTCCGATAAACTTGTAAAAACTACCAATTTATGCGGTAAATCAAGGGTCCTTAAGGTAAACAATAAATTCCAGCCTTCAAGCGGAAACGGAAGCTGTACAAACACATACACACGAAAAGGCCACCGCTTGGGAGAAGTGCTGCTGCCAACGGCGATTGGAATGCAATTTCAACTGCAATCATGCAGGGACCCGTCGCTCTCACCGGAAAGAACAAAAGCAAGTGGGCGGGATGGAGGGTGTGCAAACGAGTGTGTGTGTGTGTGTGTGGCCTACAACCTCTCGAACGGCGTTTGTCAACCAACAAAATTGCATTTGACGGTCGTCACTGTGGCGCGATGCAAACTGTTGCCGTTGCCACGGAACGTCGACGGTCGTCCGATTTCTGATGCTGATTTTTCTTTTCGCGCCAAACGCAATTTTTCGCCAATTTACAATCAATCAACGAGTCACCAACGAAAATGAACAAAAATATTTTAAGCACTGCAACCGCTGTCCAAAAGCGACCGTAGGCGACTGAAGAGGAGCAAACAAAAACTATATGAAAATAAAAACAAAGATGAAAATTCGCCGGCAAAGAGAGAGGAGGATTTTGCCCCTCTTCCAAATTAGTTTTACCCACTTTCAGTTTTCCCCACATGCTCTACTCTCCCTCTTTGTGTGCGTTTCGCTCTGGCCCCCTCTCTCAGAAAACAAAATGTTTTCTATTTTTGATTTTTTGTTTTTAAGAAGCGCTGGCGTTTGTCGCTATGCTCTCGGGTGCCATAAAAAAAAATGAATAAATAAAAAATAAAAATAAGCAACAAATGACTGCAGTGATTAATGACTCTGTTGTCTAGGGATGGAACTTGCTGAAACTGTTAGATTTATCATATGTTGCAGTGTGTCGCCAGCCAAAAAAATCTGTAGTTTTCAGCCGAGATTTTTTTATTTTGGGTGCAACTTTGGGTTTTAAATGGGAATAATAAAAAAATATACACAGTCATATTTGTCAACTATTTAAAGTGTTTGTCTATTCATGGGGGCTTGTTACCTAAATATATAAAATAGTACATGAAACTATAATGAAAATATTAAATAAAATAAAGGAATCATATAAATATTGTAGAAAACTCCTAAAACATATTTAGAACTCAATTTCTATACGAAATGACACTTTATTAAATCTTTTCATGTTTGAATCCATCATTAAAATGTTGAAAATGATGTAGAAAATGATGTAGAAAATAATCAAACATGACAAGCAGCCACATTGATCCATCCCTTCGAAGACACACAGCAAACTGCAGTGGAATCTCTTAAAATCTCTTAAAAAATCGCAGTCTAATCGATCTCCTCTCCTCTCTTTTTTTCTGACCCACTAAATATTGTGTTCGCTTGTGAGCTGCTCACTCTTCTCCGCCCTCAAACTGCACACAGATGTGTAACTATGTCAGATATGTTTATTTTTGGGCCTTCTTATGGACCCATTTAGCCATTGTGGCCACTGCACATTTGGATATATACGTATCTATAGTATCTGAGATTCTCGAGGGGTCAATTAACTTGTGGCAAAGCAACCAACCGATAAAATGACTAATTGCAGACTTCAAATAGAACTATTTAATTGTAGTCTTACGAAATTATACTTTGCCATTTTGTCACCTCAAAATGTTGGCATTTCGCCAGACTTAGCCACTTACGTTGATATCCTCCATGCGCTTCTCGAGGTCACAACTGGACTTTAGATCCACGGGCTTTTCTATCAAAACATTGATGCGACGCAGTCCCTTTGTGACAAGCTCCTCGATGTTGACACTGTCCAGGGGGGGAGCTGGAGCTCCGCTTCCAGAGGTCTTGGATCTATTGAGAATACAAGATTTTGTAAAGTAAAATACAACTGAAGTGATCTTAGGAAGACTCTTACCTGGCTTGTTGTACTTCGCGGAACTGTTCTCGCAATATAATTTGTGTGCGCATCACTAGCCGGGATATGCTTCCCTGTCTGCCATGGGTCTCCAGTACTAGAGAGTCTCCTTGGGATATCAAGGTGGCGGCATCCGGGGCAATCAGAAGACGAAGATCATCCCTATTAAATTGGATTACAATTAAATGGTTTGCTAAAAATATATCAAATCTTACGCCTCGCTCTCGTGACACTGTTCAATCTTGGCCTTGGTTAGCTTCAGCTTGTATATCATCTGCTTGGCCTGCCTATCGAACTCCCGAACACGATCGTCCAGGGTGTGCGGCTCCAGCTCACTGAGGGGACTCTTAAGTGTGACATTTGAGTCATCCGCTGGCGAAGGCAACGAGTCGAGGACCTTGCCCAAGAACGAGTTGGGCTTCGACTCAATTCGACTCTGGGGGGAAAGAGATATTTTAAAGTTCTCTCAGCTTAAATATACTTCCTATATGCTAACTTTATATATACATATCTATCTAGATAATTAACCAAATTACCGTATCACTATCGGAGTCAATGGTTGGTGTCATTTCCAGCGAGAAACGCGGTATATCTTCGTCATCGGAAAAGACGAGGGGCTCAACATCGAAACCGGACTCTTTGTCGGGACTATAGAAACTATCGCGACCGGGTGACTCCGGCTCCAGGGCATCCAGTTCTGGCTGCAGTTGGCGCCAGCGCTTCGGCTTGGAGACCGAGACCTGCGGTGTCCGGGGAGTATCTGGCGATTTGGGTTCCTCCTCCTCGGAATCCCGCAGGATATCACGTTCGTTGGCTATCCGCTTGCGCTTCTCGTCAAAGGAGATGCGATGCTTCTCGACTCGCAGGAAGGGAGTACTTGTATTGCCCGCTTCCGGACGGAGCAGAGTCTCCTCCTCCTCCTCTTCGTCGTTATCCGAGACCCTGGGCAACGGGGAATCGTTTAGGGAATGCTTGCTCTTCGAGCGTCGCACCTCCTTGCCCTCGCTGTCGACTCGCACCGAGGAGTCTGAGTCCTCGGAGAGATCCACAATCTGTACGGTCTCCACATATTCGGGAACAAAGGGCTCCACGCTCTCCAGTATATTGACGGTGTCCACGATCTCACCCTGTTGCGGTTCCAGGTCGATATTCTGCACCGACATCTTGTCGTTCTGGATGTTCTTCACCTTAATCTCCACTACTTGGGCGGGCGAGGTGGGGGCCTTTCGTTTGGTTTTTGCCGGCTTGGGGGGTGGCGTTTTAGTGACTTTGTCGGGATTCAGGGAGATCTGAGAGAACAATGTACTGGACTCGGCCAAGCGGAATGTTTGCGGGGGCAGGACATCGGGCAGGACGTGGTCTCCACTCGTTGCCACCGCTTCGATGGCCTTAGTTGGCGACTCTGAGGCGCTGGTGTTGGCCGATGAGGGGGATTCCCCCGACTGAGGTGTTCTCGCTCGTCGCTGGCGCACCGTATCGCTGACAACCACGATTTCCGTGTCGTCATCCGCGACCGGAGACTTTTGTGGCGCCAGCGTGGTGGCCTCATTGAAACGCGTTTTCAGCGCATCCTGCACAATAAACGCATAGTTTGGTATAAATTACAAGGACACTACAAGCTCTCTTCCAAAGCTAAAGGATATGCATTTCAAGAAGCCCATGAAGCCTTTGGTGACAAGTTATAGATGTGGGTATATTTTTACATATAGGTACAACTCTCCATTAAAAAAGCAGTGGCCATTTATTAGCGTTGGTTTGGTGGTGAGCGGTGGTTTCATTTTTTTGTATTGTGGTGGTGGTGAGCGGTGGTTTTGGAGGGATTACGTTTTTATGTTGCTTTTGGGATGCATGGTTTGGACATTTGACGCAGCCACAACCAATTGAACGCCACAACAATAACAATTAGAAGGGATATATCAGGTATAAAACTCTACACATTACAAATTGGAAGCGTGAAAATGACACCAAAGTTAGACCCCGTAGAGCTCTAGTGATACGGTGATTTCTGGTTTGTTTGAGTATTATATAATAATAATGGTTTATTCTTTAGCTGGGGTGATATGGTGGATTTGACAGTTTGGCATTTACCCGCACTGGTAAATGTGATTGGTTCTTGATTAGCTTTTTGGGATGGAAACATTGTTTAATGGTTTATGAAATTAGCAAAATAAATACAATTATGAGTTGGATAAAATAAATATGATATGTATGTATTTTACAGTCAGAGTACGGAATAGTAGCAGTTTATGGCGAGAGTAGTATGTTGTAGTTCAGGTTTAATTAGTTATTGGATAATGTTTTTGAAGAGCTGAAGTATTATTTTGGGGTTTAATTTGGTTAAGATAAAGTTAATGCAGGTAAAAGACAGTAACGTTTTAGATGAAACATTTCAGAAGCTATAAATTACTTAAGAGAAAATTGGCTTTCCTTTACTTATCAAATAGAATTTCCCCATTATATACATATATGTATGTTTTCCCAGAAGATAGTAATAGCCTTATTTTCATGAATTAGGAAATCAAATTAAAGTTAGCAAGTTTAATTTATACAAAAATTTAAGGGAGTTTTTGAACTTAGTTCAAAGTGTTTTAAATCTTAACGAGACACATTTTCAATCTAAAACATATATTCTCTTTCATAGAAGTGACAAGGCGATACATATATTTATAAGCCCTTTAAATACGGTTTACAGAAATGTCATTCTGATCCCATTTCTTCTGCCATTGACTACGTTTTAAATTTTACATCAGCTCTCTGTTCATGCTGATAAATCAAATGATGCCGAAGCAATGATGTGAAACAGAAGTAAAAGCTGGGTGAAAAGGAAACCCAATTCCGTTCGCTTTGAGCCGGGCCAAAAGGTGTTCGAGTAGAATCAGGCAGCCGGTTGCAGCCCCAAGGGGAATGATGAGATGAGGTGTGATGGGAGTCCGATGTGAAAGCGAAATGTGAGGTAAGCAAATAATGGCACACAAACCCGGGCAGAGAGGCAAACATGGAAACCGATAAACACAAGGCAGGCACAGAGTAAAGGAAAGGATGTTGCTTACATAATTTAAAAGTGGGGGGATGGGAGGAGAGGTGATAGTACGAGACAGAGCGGAAGAAGGAGATTTGCTTAATTAAGAGGATTTGTTTGCTTGCTCAGACTGACCACGACAATTGCAATTACTTGCTGCTGCAGTTTCTCGATTTCCGGATTCGACGGCACATTTATCTCCTTCAGGTCATGCTCCATTGCCCTGCAATACACTTGGCATTAGTATAGCTAAAGAAATAGATTAGACGTTACACCAGCCGGAAAATGAAAGGATTTTTTAATTACATTTTGGCAAATAAAATAAACCTTAGCTCTCAATAATTTAATTAATATATTTATCCCTATTCCGGATGGTGTAACCCTTAATTTATTACACACTTTAAGGTCTCCAGGGAAATGTTGTCCAGATTTTGCAGGGTGGCCTTCATCTCGCTCAGCCGCTTGATGATATCCGCACTGGTCAGCTTGTGGTAAACAGCCTTCAATCCGTCGATCCTCTGACGGGTGTCAACCATGCAGCTCTGGTCACAGGAGTTGCTGTACTCATTGTACTTTGACTCGCACCTACGCAGCACATCCTCGAACTCCAGGAGTATGGAGTTCCGGTCGTGCACCTCCTGCTTCGACTCAAAGCGACGGATGAGTGTGTCCGCCGAATCGAAGCACTCCTCCAGCTGCCTGGCCAAAGTGAGCAGGCTCTCCAGGAATGCCTTCGACTGGGTCACATTGTCGCCGAGGGCATTGTACAAATGCTTCAGGGCATCGATCCGCTGGCTGAGCTGTTTAGGTGATTTCGTGTACCTATCCTCGCACACCCTGCGTCCTGTCTTGATCGTGCTCTCGATCTCCGCCTTTATTTCCGACAGAGTGCGGTAAATTTGCTGTGGAAAACAGGAAGTCCTTAAAATGTTTCTTCAATATATTTTCTTAAATATTTACCAAGCACTTTTGGTACTGTGCCTGCACTGTACTGGGACCGGCGGAGGCCACATCCAGAACCAAGGTGGATCGCTCTACATTACGCAGATCTACGTAGGCCCGATTTAACCGGGACTCGTAGGCTGGCTGAGGGGCGGTGCATTTGCTGAGCTTGGCCTGGCAGGCCTTGAACCTGAGCTCCATCAGGTTGAGTTGCTCTTGGAGCCTGTTGGCGGCCCCAATCTTGCCATTCCTTGTGTGCTCGGCAATAAGTTCAGGGATTTCCTTGAAGTTTTGCTCATTGGCCACAAATTCACGAGCCAAGCGCTGGAATTATTAATTATTTACCAATTAAATATAATGATAATCTTATATGGGATGCAGGGAACCAAGCAATTTTGCTTACCTGAAAATCCTCTGGCAGATCCTCAATAGTCACATCGTTTTCCAGATGATCACTGAGTATCTCATCCACCCGGGTAAGCCAAGCCTCGAATTGCACTATGCACTTCTCGGACTGCTCCGCCTCGCTGACCTTCTGCTCCAGGAGCTCGGTGCGTTTCTTGGCCTGCTGCTGGAGCTGCGTCCATCGTTGCACAATGCCATCGATATCCCCGCGCATGGAGTCGGACATGAATTCGTTGTCAATTAGCTCTGCGCCAATTTCCTGAATCTTCTCCAGCCATTCCTCAGAGTGCGAGCGCAGGACATTCTCCAGATCCTAATACAAAAAGATTTAAAATAAATAGAATTAACCTAAAATTAAAGCTAAATCTAGGCCCACTCACATCAAGTTCCTCCATAATCTCCTCCGCGTCCGCGGCATTCTCGGGTGTGTTGCGTATCTTGTTCTCCAACCTGTCCAGGTAACCCGTCTCGCTTACCATGAACTTCTTGAACTCCCCCAGTTGCGTGGATATATGCTCCAGCAGAGCGGTCTTTGCATAGACCCGCTCGGTGACCTCCGTCCAACGGGCATTCAGGCGGGTGAACTGCTTGGCCAACGATCCGTACCTGGATTCCTTGTCCTTGTCCTGCAGCTCATCCATTTGGAGCAGCAACTCGCCGCCCAGTTCGTTGAGCTCCCTGAACTGGACTGTCTCCCGTTCGCAGGTCTCCTTGAGTGTCTGAAAGCGACTCTTGCTCTGGAAGAGCTCGTTGGAGTTGCCAATATCGCTAATACCGGACTTGGGTGTATTGGTCTCCAGTTCGGTGAGCCAGTGATCCGTTTGCTTCAGTCGCTGCTGGATGAGCTCGATCTGGGACTGGAGAGCAGACTGCTGCTGCTTCTTCTCGCGGTGCAGCTGCTCCACTTGGTCGTAAAGAGCGTTTAGAGCTCTTATTTGCGATTGCAGCGATTCCCTTTGGCCAGGTTCCGCCTCTTTGATCAATATTTCACTAAAGTTCCTGGCACTGATTACATCAATCTCCAGTTTACGGAGGTCTTGGCTGCCAGTACTTTCGTTTCCATCCGACTTCTTGTCTGAAGCACTTCGCAGGATGGCTATAATGGCATTATATTCCGCTGTAAAGTGGTTTAGATTCTCAATAGCCGTCGTCTGCTTGATCACACGCTCGTTTAGCTGCTCGGGAAGTCTCTGCCAGGTGGCCTGCAGTTCCTCGCTGAGCAGGTGCTTGGGCAAATGATCGTAGGTGCGTCGTAGGGACTCTAGTTCGTCCAGCAATTGGTTCAGCAAATACTGTTGTTTCTGCATTACCTCTAGACTGGAAACCCGAACCTTCTGACTGGATACCTTGGCCACGAAGTCTTGCACTTGCTTTAATTGCCGGGAGAGGCTCTCTCCGCCCCTTTGCTGGATCAAAGCCTGCAGAGCGTGCTTCATGTCATGCCAACTGTCGTAGAACAGGCCAAAGTCCTGCTTCCATTCCAGCATTTGGTCATCCAACTCCTCGGTGGCTGTCTTTGCCTCTGAAATCTCTGATGCCAGCGATTCCATGTGGCTGAGACGCTGCTCCAGTTCCTTGCCACTGGCTGAGCCAGCATGCTGCTTATACCAATCCCTGGAGTCGGCCAGGACTAACTTAAATCCAGTGAGGCTATTGTAATACTTTTCCTTGGCCAAGAGCGTGTTGCTCTCACTCTGCTGGCTGCTTAGTTTTTGAGCCAGAGCCGAGTATCGTTGCTCCAGCTGCTTGATGTTGGTTTCCTCCAGCAGAAGACTCCGCGAGGGATCTTCCAGTTCGCACACCTCGTAGAGCTTCTTTAGCTCGGGCAAAGTACCACAGCGTCTGTTTGTTTCCGACTGCAGTTCCTTGAGCACATCAACCTGCTGCCGGAGACTTTGCCTCTGCAATTGCTGCAGCTTCTGCTCCACCTCCTGGACGTGGGCAAAGTGCTCCACGATCTGAGTTTCCAGGGCGTAGAAGTTGTCTGCATTCCGTAACTTACGCTTTTTACTGGCCAAATCATGTTCCTCATCCTCTTCGGTCTCATCCTCGCCGAACCGTATGATCATCTGGTAGTCCAGCCAACCCTCCGGACGCACCACTCGACTGTCATCGTAGCTGGCCCGATCTCGGCCAAAGTTGAAGCCCTTGGTCTCGATTCGCACGGTTTGCACCTCGACAATTTGCTTCAGGGCATCCAGGCGATCCTCGTAGCTTTCCAGCTGCACCAGAACCCGTTCCCCCTTGTCGTCGCCATCCTGCAGGGTGGCAGCCACCATTTGTCGCAGATCTATGAGGTATCTCTGGAGCTCCAGCAGATCCTTGGCACAATAGTTTAGTTCGTTGATGCGCTGCGTAATGCCGCCCACATCGGTCACATCCCGGCTCTCCATCAGCTTGAGATCCTGCTCCCGGGCATCCAGCCACCGGGATATGCACTTATACTGCTGCAGTTTCTCCGTCCGAAGATCGCTCCACTTGACGACGTGCGACCACCGCTCTCCCAGGGCACTCAACCGATCCTCGAGATCATTGAAGTTACCGGAGGTATCGTTCACAATGACCACCATGCTGCTGAGACTATCCACCAGTTCCTGCTGCTCGCTTAGGTCCGACTTCAGCTGGCGGGCCTCTTGGAGCTGCTTTTCCGCCTCGCCCAGAGTGGGTCCTATGTCGCTCATATGCGAAATGCGGTCCTCAACGCTGGTGAGGAACTGGCGCAACTGCTCGAGCTTCTGTTTCTGGAACTCGGCCAGTCGCATTAGGATCTTTGCCTGGACGTCCAGGGCTCGCAGTCGAAGGGTCTCCCAGCGTTCGTTGAGCAACACCATCTGCTGCCGCACCTCGTTCTGATCCTCCTGACTGAGACCGGCTCCCGCCTTCTGGGACTCGTTGATGAGGTTGCTTCCCTCCTCGAGAGCCTCGCCGACGTACTCCTGGTGTTCGGTCAACTTGAGCATAAAGCTCTCGTTCTCGTGGAACTGCAGCTTGGCTGTCTGAAAGTCCTGTGGATTGGGCAGATCCTGCGAGAGTAGCTGCTCATCTTCGAGAAGCAGTGTGAGTACTGCCTCCAGGGCTGTCTGGTAGCCACTGATCTCCACACTGGCATTAGTGGCCGTGCTCAAAGGTCGCATGGTGCTGCCCTTCAGTTCCACCGAAGATCTGTGGTCCATGCTGCCAGCACTGTCCGAGGTGTAAATGCCCAAGCTGGCACGATCGTTGTCCAGTGGCACCTCATCCAGGTCCGTGATGCTGGTACAAGGCACTCTCCCTGGATCCTGATCCTGCTCCTGGTCCTGTTCCTGCTCTCGGGTCCTCATTGACTCCATGGCATGGTACAGGCACATCACGTACATCTGTATGGATTTATTATCCGGCTTGTGGGTGTGCACATCCTCGGCATCTAGCAGCTTTTCGATCTTGAAGTATCGGTGAGCCAGATCAAAGGCCAGATGGAGTCGCTGCAGTGCATGCTGTTGCAGAGCTGCCTGCAGATGCAGTTCCTCCACATGCGCATCCAGGATCATGAGGAAGGCCCGTCCATCAGCCCAGGAAGAGGAGAAATCGCCGAGCTGCAGGCCATGGGGCTCCGTATATTGGCGAGCCCAGGCCAATAGGGACTTCTCCACCCCGTTACTCGAGTGACTCTTGACTAGATGTTGGCCATTGAACTCCAGTGCTATTAACCAGATGAGGCCCAGGGTCAGCTTGGCATTGCCGCCCACTATGTCATCGCTGGAGATGTTCACCAGCTTAACGCCATGCTGCTGGATGACATGGATCACCTTGTTCAAATTGTTGATGTGGTGCACTCGCATCCGACCCTTTTCGGGTTTCTGCAAGGGAAGAGAAGTGGAAAATGCATTTTATGCTTTGAATTTAAGGAAGTGCCTCATGTTACTAAATATTTATATATAGGGTTTCTGTAGAAAACCTAAGAACTATTGTCTACTGTGAACCTCGTAAGTCTCTACTGCAACGCAATAAATCTCTCCAGACTCAGACCATTCATCATTATTTATATATGAAATATACTGACCAGCTGTGTTTGTGTCAGGGTGCTGAGCAGGGCTAGCAAACGGTGTCCGTCCCGCAGGTCCAGAAACAGGTCCTTCACTGGCGTGCACTGGGTATCGATGAGATGTGAATTGATCCATTTCGTGAAGGTTTTCTTCTGTATGTGCTGTCGTTCATCTGAAGAGGGGGGAAAGAAGGGAAATGAGAAGTGGTTAGATCCATTAGTGCCAAAATCGTTGCCAACTTTCTTTCTGTCGTTAACCTCGAGCCAAGACTGCCGGCTTTAATGCCAGATTGTAGGCCATCGCGCCAGACCCAGGCCCAGCCCAAAGAGTCTTTGGAACGCCACTTGCGGAATCCAGGCCCCGAGTCTTGTCTATGGCAAGGGCCCAACCCAAAACGCAACTCAGCGCAGTTCAACTCCGCTAATGAACTGCAACAAAACGTGCCAAATCACTCGCTCGAAATCAATTAGCGGAGACGTCGCTTGCAGTTTTCAAACTCGATCGCTGAGAGCCGAGCACTGGTCAGCAAATAAAGATGAATTTACACAGGCAAAAATGTATAGTTTATGCTAATAAATCATATGTAAATATTATACTTTTAAACCCTTTAAAGTACAAAATTTGTAGGCAATAAAAATAAATAGTCTATCAATTCTGTAAGCAAAAATTAATGCCTAGGGGAATACTTGTATATATTCTTTATGCTTAGAAATCAGTAAAGAAACTTTATGAAAATAAAACTATATCTTATAAGTTACTTTCTCATGTTTAATCTTCACAAAACAGACCAACAATTACCGATTATTTTTAACTTTAAATTATATTAAATTAGTTTCTTTTAACCCATTATTTTGTATTACTTATTATTATTTCTGTCTGTGTTGTGATATTTTGTACCACCTTCTTGTGTGCGTCATTTGTTAGTTTTGTGTGAAACCGCAGCTCAATATGGACGAAAGCAATTTGCATCGCTCGCTGGAAGAAGTCTCTGATTGATGGCCGCCTTGAGCAGACAATTAAATGAATTGGCAGCGGCTTGCGTGTAATTACTGATCGATTTGTGTTATATTCGGGGGTAAGTAATTACTGCAATATATTGCCCGATTTGACGGATTTTCTATGTTTGCTGACAGGTAAACTGGGCTTGGGAAAACTTGACAGCACACGGAATGCACAGAAAGCGTAGCTATGTCACGCTTTGGACAACTTTCTGAGCCGATTACCGTAATTAACTTGTTCTAATCGGTTTGGTGATGAGGTGATGAGGCAAAACTCAAACTGTATGCCAAACGAAGCTAATTACAACTTATGTAAGAGGCTAATCGGCTGGTTCGAAGCTCGTGAAAAGTAGTAAAGCATTCTTTAAGTGTGAGCATTACTAGAGCATTATATTTAGATTATGGAAATTCGGAAATAGAAAAATTGTTTAAACATATCCTAATGAATTAATGAGAGTTTGAACAGAGCCATTCCTCGTATAATAAATTTAAAAAACTGTAGTTTATAAATTTATAAATTCTTGCTATCAAAAATAAATTTTAAGTCAACTTCTGCCAATTAATTCATAAATAAGAAATATATAGAATCTGTATATTTCTTACAGCTTTATCTGATATATAAATCTTTCTATATATCATTGTCTCTCTGTTGCTAAGAAAATGTATTATTGATATTTATTAATTAATTGGTTGCAGGTATATCATATAATAAATCAAAACAACACGCTAGAAAATAGCTCTCATATTGAGCATCGGCTTGTACTGTCAAAATGATATAATTTACCTCGAATATATACATTTCTTGTATTATTTTAAAAAAAATTTGATAGTTTGTATTTTTTACGGTCTTAAACGAATTCAAATTTGTTTCTTTTTTGTCTGTAAGCTTCTTAAAAAAAATCTATGCTTAAGTTAACTAAAACTTTCTCAACAACTAATTCAGTCTCTGTAAGATATTGACGCATTTATTAAAGGGTCTCAGCCCAATTCTATTCTTGACGATATACTTTCCCCCACTTAAGAATGAGACCTCCCAAAAGGCTACTGATTTACATATAATTTATAGAAATTCTCTTAGATAAACTTGGCCTTTATTCTAGGCATAGAATTTGCAATTTGCCAACTGAAATATCTCATTACCAATTCAAAGAGGAACACTTACGTTCAGGCAAGAGTATTCCATTCCGGAGGCCATAAATCATCGCATTCATCGCTATGTGGCAAAGCCACTCACTGAAGACACCATCATACCCGCACCCAGCAACCCACACCAGCTTTCGATGCGGAATTTAATTGCCATATAAATGAAGGACAAGGCAAGTTCCTCCCCAAAGACTAATTGCCAAGCGGGACCAAAGCCAAGTTGCTCCGGTACGCACAGTGCGAGTATAAAACGTACACACAATATTGATCGATGTGGCAAGTCACGATGCTGCCGCCTGGTTACGTCTAACTGTTGCATGTGACCCACAAATGAGGCCAACTGTAAAGTAGTTGCCATGGGAGGGGTTTCATGCAGAGGACCCAGCAGAATAGATCCTGCTTCTAATGGTCCTCGACGATGCCACACGTACGATGGCCGTCAGTCGAGGCGAAATGCGAATTGTCTGGGAATTCTCGGCGATAGTATTCGGGTGCGGGGAAACCGAACGACCGCCCGCTGATAATTAAATGAAATTTCATTAATTGAGCTTTAGAGTCTTTGCATTAATTAACTGCATACTCTCTCGAGTGACGGGGCTGAAAAAGCCAGTGGAAGGGCACAACGAACTATAGCAAGACTTTAAAGAGGAGCCTTAAGAAAAGTAAAAACAAATTATGAAATTCCCCCCGCTCACTTGTCTGTTTAAAGTGTTGGCTTTACCCCCCCTGGAGCATGCCACTGGTCTGTGGGCAATTAAATATTTTTCTATGCCCCGGATAACTGCAGCATCATCAGCTTGGGTCTGCAGCATCATTATCGCCGACGTCAGCTCCTATCATGACTTCAAACAACAGCAGCATTTTCAGTGTCAATTACGGCAATTTCTTCGGAGTCCACCGTCTTCTCCCCTTGTAACTTGAAGTGCAGCTTCAGCCTGGCTTTTTGTTGACTAGGAAGTTGCATATGTTGCATATGCATCTGAGTATGTGATGATGACTTCAACCCCTATCCCCCTATGCCATAATCCACCTCCAACAGTTGGCCCAATGCCTGCTATTAGGTAGCATCTTTTTCTACTCTGTTTGTTTTTGCCAAAGTTGTTTGCAAATTGTTTTTCCCGGAAAACTCTTTCAATGCTGGCAATTTACCCAAAGTCTTGACTCTCCTTGTCTCTCCCCTCTGCATTATGGGAATGGGAAGCAAAACAATTCGATTTAACTCATTGGTAAAACAAAAGCAACTGCTATTTCAATAATAGTTATTTGCTTTTCTTTTCATAAAGTTTTCCCAAAAAGTTTATTGGCTCAAGTTGTGCATTAAATTACATGAATGAGAGGGTTTTTAAAGAGAATTTATATAGGAAGAATTTATATAAGGAGAATTTAAGCATAGAAAAATCATTTATAACTTATTTTACTTTATTTGTGACACTTTCCAGCATTAAATCAGATTGCCACAAATTATGCACAACATTAGTTGTTATACATTATTTGAGATAAATGCAAAAACAAATTAAACAAGCTCAAAATCAATTAAAAATTGATGTGACATAATTGCAATGGTTTTATACTGAATCCTATGCCAAAACAAATAACCTTGGAACACAAGCAAACACACAAAATTTGCAATTCACATTTTTGTGAATTGGTATTTTACTTTTTTGGTTCTATCTCTCGTGGCCCACGACTGATTATTTCAACGTAGTTAAGTCTCGACGCAAATTTATTGCAAATTGAAAAACCAAGCAAAACAGAAATATTGTGTGCCGACTGCTGAATTCAATTCAACGGAATTGTGTTCAATGGAGCAAATGTCTGAATGATGTACTGATGTCATTACAGTCCGTCTTTTCTCCGCCCCTTTCGATTCACACCCGCAAACGCCCCCAAAAGTTGGTCGGTTGTCGGTGTCGTTGAATATTTTTACAAACATTTATTGCCTTCAATTATAAAGCAATAAATTGATATTTTATAGCTTTTGTTTGTAGAGCTCCCGTATGTAAATCGAGAGGAGCAGAGCAAAAGTTGTTTGATACGTAAGCCGGCAGGGGAAATATATGTCTGTAAGTTTGTATATATTAAATATCGGATGCCTGTCGTTTTGTCAGTTGAGCAGAGAAACCATTTCAGGATTTTTTCGTTTTTATTTTATTTGTCTGTCTATTCCTGTCATGATATAAAGTTGTATTGTGGCATTATTCTTTTGGCAGCTCTATTGTGCTCTTGTGTGTGCGTGGAAATGTTTTAATGTTAGATGAAAGTTGGCTCCATGGAGTGTGAAAAAGTTTGTCGAACATGCTCGTTGATTTATTGACAGTCCGCTGAAAGCCGATTATTGGGCTTGAAATTTCCCATTTAGTTTGCAAATAATAGAGTTGCAGAAAATACATAACAATACAAGAAAAGTATAGTAATTTCAGACCAGGGTATGGTTTGTTTGAAAATATAGCTAAACTAAAATGAAGTTCGTGGAATTCTTTGGCAAAATGATTCGTTTTGTTTGTAAAGTATAAGTCGTAGATAATTAAAATTAAAAGCTTCTTTTGAAAGATGTAATAAAAATAAATGTTCCTATTAGAAAGCACTTTTTTTAACATAGTTTAGAGTATTTACTTTAAGCTAACAAAACGGTATTTTTTATTAATACCAATAACGACCAATTTTAATATTTTTTATTCAGGTATTGATTTACCATATTTATACATCTTAAAATTCTCGAAGTGAATGCACAAAACAAGTACAAAACATTTATTTTAAGGACTTTAGGTAAATAACCTTTTGCTTTAGAAATTTCTGTTTATATCCTTCCAAGATAGGCTGATAAAATGGGCTAATCCATATTAATTGCTGCTTTAATTCCTTTTATACCTTTAATTAATTTTATTAAGCAATTGGTATTGTGAGTATTTTGCACGGGTAGCGAAATTTTGGCGTTCCGCTGGCACCCTTTCTTATTATTGTTTAATTTTTTAATGTTTTTTAGTGTTATCATTCCGAAGCATGACCCGTATCGAATGCAATGAAAACAAAAATTATTTATGTAAGCAAAGCGAACAACTGAGAAGGGAGTGTGGCATGGACTGGCCTCAACTATGCTCGGTCTGTTTATTATTGGAAGCCCGTTTTGGCTTGTGCCGCCAACTGCTCGATCCCTCATTTATTGTGGGTCAACAGACAGCTCTACACCCCGCTATATACAAACCCATATATGTACATTCTTATAAATGTACATACGTACGCACCCCAACACGCACTGGGATACAACGAGCAATAGCGCCATTGAGCAAATATTTATTTGTTTTCCCGGCATGTGTGTCAAGCAACATGAAGAAGAGGTGAAGGAACTCTCATCGGCGGCCACGAAATTGATAAGCTAAGCAATATAGTAGTTCCACCTCTTATCAGTCTCGAAATAGGAGGAACAAAACCCAGAAAAGCAAACATTACGTTACGCCTTGGTAGAAAAATGACGGGTTCAAGCGTTCCGATCGAGTGAACATCTAAATGGGTGGGATAGTACTTTCAAATGGTATTTAAATTTGACTTTAATACTGGGCATTGAATTCCAGTGAAATATGATGGCATTAAGTCAGACTATAAATAGGCAAGATAAATATGAAGCTATTAATTCAGATTCTACTAAAATAAAAAGAAGAACGACTTGAAATATAAATAAAATAAATGGAAATATCTATACTCTACAGGGTAAGATATAAATCTCCTACACTGCGTGACAAACTTCTGAGTAGAATATTTATCAAATTATAAGAATTTTAAAACAATTTCCAGCTGAGATAAAAAATTTAAAATATGTAAAAGAAATGTTGAATTTCCTCCATCTGGTTCAGTGGATTTGGTTCTATAGCCAAGCCCACAACATCGCCTCCACCAAAAATGTTCCACACTCCCCCATGGTTGGATGGGTTTTCGTTGTCATGATTTTATAATGGAAATTTTAAGCTTTCTTTCTGTGCCGTCAGGGAGGCCAAAATTTAATTGCTCGGTTTTACAGGCCATATGGGAAATTTAGACTTCGTCAACCGCCAATGCAACAAAAATTCTACTCGCACAAAGGCGGCAGTCACAAATATCGAGCAAATTCCCAGTATTTGTTTGCTTTCTATTATTAAGCTGACTTCGATTACCGGCGACTTTTGTGTGGCTTGGAACGTGACTTCTTACGACGTTTCATTGCATGTGACATGCATTTAGATTGGAGCCTGAACTTTTGTATTATACGTAAGAGTGTAGTGCGGTGCCTTTCCCTTAATTTTTGGATTGCTTTGTATTTTCCGTTCTTTTTGCGAAACATACAGATGTACACATGGGTTCATATTAACAGGTACATCTTGAAAATAATATGTTAAGAATTAAGTATAAGTTCATTTCAGTGTTTTAAGAAAGGTAACTACCTATATTTTCAATATGAACAAATAACCGAAAAAGAGTTAACTAGTTAAAATAATATAAATAAATAATATTAGGCAGTTATTAAAATTGGAGAAACAAAAGGTTACCTTAAGTAGTACATTTAAAATTAAATAATGGGATATGTTTTCGGCCAAACAAAATACTACATAAATTTTGCTTCTAAAGTTCGACTTTTTAATTTCCTAAGTAATATTTCGTAATACCATAATCCTAAAGTACCCCACAGGTTAACTTTATTGATATCCATCTAGTTTAAAGTTAAATAAACTTTGGTGTTACCATTCTAAATTTTACATAGTAATTGTACTATTATTTTGACCAATTGTGTGCGTATACATTTTATTTTAACAGCTTTTTGGCTTAATAGTTATGTGCTTCAATGGAGTTTTGCAGGAATTGAAGTGAAACAAATTTGAAATTTCAAATGAATAATGTTTTATTCAGTAGTTGATTTGGAAACTGAGAAACTTTTATAAAAATAGTTTATGCTTACAAAGTTAGATTTGTGAAGTCACCTTTATTTTAATAGAAAACGATTTCAGAATGTATTGTACTCAATTTTATTAAACAATCCAGAGTCTATATGTAAATAAAGAAATAACACAAATATAACACCTCTTACTTAAACAAAATCACTCAATACTATATGTATCACATGGCGCTAATCTTTATATTTATTTCCACATTTTACGCCTCGTCTAGAAAGTGTTTATGGATTCCTCAAATACCATGCCATAATTAAGACACACTTTGAGGCCAGAAACGAGAATTAAATGCATCGTTCGAGCCCACATTTTGAACAGCCTTTGGGCCCGCATAAATTAGAATAAGCCCGGTGCATTTACAATGGCCCAAAAAGTCTACGTATATATGCAAAGCAGAGAGGAATTTTTCGGGGCGGGACGGGGGGAAAGCCTGGGCAAACCTGTTCCAGCAACAAGCGAACGCCTCGGGCAAACACCAGCATGTCCGACACTTCGAGAGTGAGTTTCTTTCCAAAGGCTTTATCAATGTGGGAGACAGACCAACAAAAAAACAACACACGAAAAAAGGCCACAATACCTGGGTCCCGCCCCTTCCCTCTCCCTCGCCTCCCCCACAACTCGTTTGCTGTTTTTATTTGTAGACACCCAACTGCAAGCGGAAGTTTTAATTCATTTTTGTTTTTCATATTTTCCCATTCGGAGTTGTTGTTCTGCCGCAGCTTGGTCAACACTATTTTGACGCTTCCGCCGGCTATAGCCGGATGGTCTGCTCTTAGCCAAAGTGTTTGCGGGTGTTGATAAAGTCGAGCTCAAAATATGAATGATTAATTTGCAGGCTTAAATGGTGTCATGGTAAATTCTAGCAAACTTTGGTATAACTTGACAGCATTCTTTACTTTTTATTCAACCTTTTATTATTAAAGTTTTCATTTTCAATTTAAGCTTTAAAATTTACAAATGGCTATATAGCTTATAAAGTCTTTATTTTTCAAAGTTTTTTCTCAACTCACTCTAAACCAACCTAATGTATTCTTTATTTTTTATACTCTCCAGTTCAGTTGTCTGACTTACTCAACTTCGCAGACACTGGCCGTCACTTATCTATAAATATTTATGAAATTATTTAGTCATATCTTAGCCAAACGGCCCACACTAAAAACGATTTACGCCTTAGTAAGTTTCATTTTTTCGGCGGCTTTTGGCTGGCTCTCTTGTTCACCTGCTGACTGCCCACTTTTGCTCGAAAATTGATTACAAAATCACTTAACCGCCACCGGTTTGAGTGTCGCTGCCGTTCGCTGCTTAACTTTTACGCATTCATTAATGTTACGGATAATTGAATTTACTTATCGCGAAATTCATTCATTCAGAAATTAATTGCAAGTTAAGCAGCCCGGACAAGGCTTACATCGTCACCACCAAGCATTGCGGTTGACAAATTCTCAATTCCCTGTGGTGATTATTGTTTACTGTCTTAAACTGGTTATCCACCTTGGTCTTGCATTTAACATAAGTGCTTGGAAAAATGTATCTTAGAGAGGTGTAAAAAATTTTAAGGCTTTAAAGGTATTTAATGGTTCATAACTTTAGTTTATTTAAAGTTTAATGACCCTACAAAATAAATACTGAACATTTGTAGATATTTCTTGAATGGATTTGTTCGAAGTAACTTTAAAGAAACCTTAAGTTGTTACCAGTTTGTAGTTTTCCAAACAAATATGTACCTCTCTCGTTAAGATATCCCCATTAGCGGGAAAATTCCGCCCAAGGGGCTGTTCACTGTGATTTAAAAAAGAAGCTTGTTCTTCTTGCCATTCACCTTACCTCACAGCTTTTTTCTCTTAGGGCTTATTAAAGCTGACTTAACTTGAATGCCGCTTCAATTGCGTCAAGTACTTGATCCTGCCTCCTGTTTTTTCTACTTCAAAACGAGATGGCTTCTTTGTTATTATTTATATTAACGATATGTTGAGAGTGAGTGAGAGCCTGGGGCTTGTTTGGACCCGCCATAATGGAAAGAGGCTTAATTATTTTTCCCCCTCTCGGAGCGTGAGAATTGGCAGCATTCGAGTCATGTGTTATTCATTTATACATATGTACCAATTCGTTTGCTGGAAATTATTGGACAAATAATGACCGGACATACGCACACACACACACACATCCTTGTGGAAAATAAGATAGTTTGTAAATGGCGCTCGCTTCATTTTATTCCTGCCAATTAACTGATGTCTGTTTGTTGTTCTTATTCCTGTTGGCATTTTAATTGAATTCCCTGCGACTGATGGCCCGCGACAGGCGGATTCAGCTTCACTTAAATGTTTGTTTATCAGTTGTGAGCTTAACGATTTATTTATTTACATTTGGACGCTCATTTTACGCTTCCGTTACTCTCATTTGATGAGGGGAAAAAGTGAGCGATGGCTGGCAATTTTTTATCAGTTACAGGTGTACACAGCCTATTATTTAAGACTGTTGTTATCAGAACGTGTCATATCTAAAGAGCGGTGGAATTTTCTTATATATATATACGTACATGCCACGGAATATGCTTTAAAAAATGGGAGTCCTCATTTTGATTATTTCTTAGAGAAACTAGGCAATGCTTTAAAATAAAAACTCATTATTATTGTAAAAATAAAGCAACCAAAAATGTTTTTTACATTTAATAAAAGAATGGTCAAAATTATAACTTTACGTAATAGATAACTTCTAAATTCTTTAAAGTATATAAGCTTACTATATTATATAATATTGAAATGAGATATCTATCATCAAACCTTCTCTTACCTATTGATAACTCGGTTTCTTTTAGGGCTGACCTTAATTATTATCAAAATTAAATAGAAACGTTCTGATAAATTCACGCATTTGGATACTGATAACTTGTCAATGAAAAGTCGAGGAATTTATTTAAAATTCTTGTCTATCCACTGATCTACGGTTGCGAAACGCACTGTCTAGGCAGGTGCGCTCGGGGCTGACTGTTGAACACTAAGCAAGCACTTGTAAGTTAAACAATGAACGTTACTAAAAATAAACATGGCACAAACTGTCAACCGGCTTTAATCAATATTTTGCCACTGCTCGCTCACCCTCGCACACTCGCACCACAGCAAGTTCAGGTGCACGATAACTAATTAGAAAGTTTTATTGACCAATAAGGTAAAAACTGAAAAGCCAATCATCGCTGAAAGAAAAAACGCCAGACAAGGATTGCCGAGTGAAATGTTGGCTAACTCACTTGACCAAAAGCCGGGTATCTGCATCTCTCTCCTTTCGCCACACAATCTTTTTTCCCTCAAGCCGGCTTAAACGCATTGAGGCGTTACAAATCATCGACTGCAACTGATCGTTTACCATTTTGACATATAGACGTATGTACACACACGTACCGTAATATGTATCCAACTGAATACGCCTCTCTCGCAGCCCTTTCTCTTTTAAGATATATGTAAGATTTATACCCCGATATAAACAGTTTGCCGACTGTTTCCCTGGTTCTTCACTGGCACTGGCACGCTACATCGATCAATGATAAGACAGTTTGAGTTATGAATTGAATTTATTATTCGATTTTCAGCGGGTGGGCTCAGTCTGCGATCCGAGATCGCAGGGAGGCGGGTCCGCTATATTGTGGGGCTTATAGATTGATGGCCAAAATAATAATTGAATGGGAAGTTATTGGTAGAGTTTGGCCTTAGAGAGAAGCTAAATCCATTAGCGATCTATTTGCTGTATTGCAGTTTATAAAATTAATAATTTGAAGATTAAGATTCATTATTCGAAAGCTTTAAGCATAATATTAATAATAGCAAGAACACAGAAGTTTAGTATATGTTAGCACAGACCACACCATTCCTGTTTTCTCCACTCCAATCAACCAACCAACAAATGAAAACCCATTATCCCAGCATAAAAAAGAGCAAAACGACAACAATAACAAATTGCAAGCAGTAGTTGCAGTCATTTTTTATTAAAGTGCACATTTTTTCACTCCTTCATGTGTGTGACTTGGGTTGTGTTTGCATTTTGGAAGTGGGTGCTCTAGATTCAAAGCAGCAATTTTTAACAAAAAAAAATGTATGGAAATAAAATCAAATAAAAACCGACACATATGTGGCCAAATGCAAATGCGCATTTTGTCGCATTCCAAGCCCAGCTGGTTGAGCTGATCCAAACTGACGGCTTTGCCGGCTTAAAGCCGCAGACAAACCAGAGACAGTCATGGGATACATGTGTCTGATGCCATCTAAATTCGAAATTTGATTCCAAAAACGAGCGAGAACTGAATGAATTCATGAATTCATGTGTTTTATTTGTACTTATGTAGGTGAATATTTCTTTGTTATTTTTAGAAAACACAAAGAATTTGTAGAGATTAGGGTATTGTTTTTGGCCAATTTTTTTTTACGAATGTTGTAAGTCTCTTGGGCTGTTCAAAATCTTATAAAATAAAGTATTAGTTATATTTAAAGAAATTCTTTAAATATTATCAATAATGTATTGTATTTCAGTGCTTCATCCTCGATATCGATCGAAAAATAATAATTAGCAGCATTACTTTTTGTATATAGAATATACCCGCACTTTTTCTGCTGTTACCGATTAGAAAAACCCACACACACTCGACTTCTGACACAAATTGGTGCGGTTCGTCTCTAAATCGAGTCTCAATTACACGCAAGCGGCAGTAACAAATACGACGCCACGCTTGCCCCCGGCTACCCCCTTTCGGTCGCATTTTCCACAAATTTTCCTCCTCCTCTGCTGGCGGTTTGGCTTCTCATTAGCTGAGCGCGGGTTACGCAGAGAGCCATTCGTTGGTCGTTGGAACGTTGGCGACCGCCGTCTGTCTGTGGAACCGAACCACACCCTCTCGGCTCCCCATATCTCCGCGACGATTTTTCACCCCTCGCCATGACTACTCAGCCGGCTTTGCATTTTTCTGATCATTAAATGCTTAACCAAATGAGCAAAGGCCATCTCTACATGGGTAAATGGCTGTGGTTGTGAATGGGGTGTGCCATCATTTTGCTGTTACTCTACACTGTCGGAAAATTGTAATCGTTTATATTGATTGGAAACAGAGGTGCACTAAGCTAGGCCCTGGAAGTGAAGCAAAACTGATTTTTCTTTAGGCTTTGGCCGAAGGTTTTTATCTCTGTTTATTATGATTCAACAGTTTTTTCTGCGACTCATGCATATGTATTTCTTTTACTGTAAAGTTTAAGCTTTTTTTTCAGTGCTTGCACATGTTTCTGAGAGCAACATGTGGCAGCCTGTTTGTCTCCGATTCTGACTTGCAGCTGAAGAAAGCATGGAAATTATTCCAGAGATGTGAAATGGGGGCACGAGTTTTGAGCTCTCGAAATGATTACTGCGCTCCCCCCAGTGGGGTTAATTTCTGAGCAGAATGGGGATCATCTTTGGCATATTTTTAATTGTGTATCTTTCAGCCTGTGTGGGAATGTGTAATTTTGTAAAAAAATAGCCATTTTGATTACACATCATAATGATAACGAGTTCACTTATGTACATATGTATCAAAGTGGTTTTAAAATGCGTATCCCATGGAGAATGATCTTTATTTTCGGTTATTGTGGGAAGCTTATTTACAAGAAGCATTTGCACACGACTATTAAACTACTTAGGACCTTCATTATTTAATAATATTTTAATTTAAATCTTACCAATTAAAATTCCGGGTTCCATATTCGTAGTAGCCCCGGGTCGCTTAATTCCAAATGCGAATTTGTTTCGATAAAAGTTAAAATCACTACACAAACACAATCATATAAAATTATGCTCTTCAAGGTCGTGTCGAATCGTATTAAAAACTCTCGTTGAATCACATGGAGCCCAATTCGCTGGGTTTGTCTCCACTTTGATTTCGATTTGATTGATCAACTTCGTGGAATGACAACTGATATCACACTACATTCCGTTTTTATTATGACGTTAATTTTATTACCAC
>VNJV01011245.1:0-28421 GCA_008042635.1 Drosophila nikananu
AGTTGTCTCTCAGGTATTTTTGCTCGAGACGAACGGCCCGGGGGCGGCTCTGGGCCTGGCCAGTAGAAGGGAAAAAGCCAATATTGCTTTCTGGCCTACAGTTGTCGTGCACGAAGAGAAATTGGTATCCTTACAAATTGGTAGTTTTAATAAATAATAGTGATATTTAATTGATTAATTTGTAGAAGGCTTAAGATTATAATCCAAGCTCTGACTCTCGAATTTTAGCTAGCAAAACATAAATCGTATTCTCCTAAAGTCTTTGATTATATTCTTTTATATAGTATTCAATCAATTTATGACATTAGACAATCCATTGGCCACCAATAAACCCCACCTTATGGCATATTTCCCATATGATTTGATAAAGGCCCGTTTCCTCTTACATTAAACCATCAAACTCTTTTCTTGCTCTGTATTTCTGCAGAATATTTGTTGGCGTTTTCCTTATTTATGCCAGCTCTTGGGCTGCGTGTGTGTGGGTGCGATCTAAACGTGGCACTTAAAGTGTCGGCAGCTCGCACAGCACCTTGTTCTGCTTCTTGCGGCTCGTCCTGGCCCCTGCATACATATGTATGAGTTTGAAATACCACATATAGTCTGCAGGTTACGCACAGGAACCGGCTCAGGGGGAGAGGCCATTACCATATATCATGCGTTACACGGACGAAGGGCCTATTCCACTTGCCAGGCAGAAGCCATTCTCGGTTTGCCCACGAACTTGGAGTTGCTGCGACTGCCACTTGACGGAAAGTTGAATGCCCCACTCAGAAATGCAGGAGGAATGGGTGAGAGCTCCTGACACTTGGACAGACACGCTCCTATCTCCAGATGGCTCAATCTCAACCCTACTCGTAGCTGTATTTATTCAGCCCTGGGAGCTGTGATCCCCACTCGACTAATTCCATTTGCCGGCCCCTGAAATACCGAAAAAGCTCGCATTGTTTAAGCCAACAATCAAATATGCAACGGGGCCCGCTTCTGGGCCATGTTCTTGTTTCTGGCTCCGGTTTGGAATCGGGTTCGGATTTAGGCTTCTCCCTCCGGTTTGGTTCCGCCGCAGCGCTGGCCAAATTCGGTTTGCATAACATTAAAGCTTTAAGGGGATTCCCTTTTGGCCCGAAAATTCCCCGCATTAACACACTGACATCGAGTCGCAAATTCGCCTAACTGAATTTTTACTTCTAGCATTTGAATGGAAAATTGCATTTAATATTCGATCAGCAACCTTTTTCCAATTTTCTGATGTTTTGTGTTTGGTATATACATTTCAGATCTGCCGCAATTACATAAATCAAAGGGGGAATCCTTGGATTCTGTTCGCTCTGGGCCACTGTTCCCAGCAGCAGCCAGCAGCCGTATTTTCACATCATTCCACATCAACTTTGGCTAACAAATCGGTTGGTACATACTTTTTGCACAGAAAATAAAATAGGAGAAGCGCCAATGGTACATATTTTATGGATTTAAGAAGAATAATAATAGTTTTAATAGGTATACCATATTTATATGAGCCACTGAATAAGGATAATTTTATAAAGGAAACATATTAGCTTGTTAAAGTAGTTTAAAATTTGTTGTATGAATTTTCTCAGTGATTTTGTTATATGCACATATATAGGCCGACCCGTCGACGGCCCATTTGACTGCTGAGTTGGAACGTCGACTGTCGAGCCTGGCAAAAGCCAGAAAAGTGGATCAAGGCAAGAGGAAGAAAATAAAAATGGCAGTGTAGGAAAAACAATCTGTACAACAGGCAACTGAAATCAGGGAGGCCCAACTCAAAACATTGCAAAACTTGAGCTTATGCTCATTGAACGGGTTGTTCTTGTTGGCGAACCTTCGCTTCGCTTTTCGCCTCGCTCTTCACTTCGCTTTTCACTACGCTTTTCACTTCGCTTTTCCCTTTTCGCCATTCGAATTTCGCATTTATTACATGGGCTGAAAAGTTTTTCCCTCGCCAAGGCAATCGAGGGCAATTTCGCAGGTTTTATGATCCGATCGCTAAAGGCCTCCACCCTCCAGCCTTGACTTGGTTCGTTAATGTGTATGTGGGGGGTATCACTTCCGGTTTATCAAAGGCCGACCCCGTTGACAAATATGCAGAGACTTTTGGGCCATTGGAATGCGGTCAGTGTAACGCTAACAAGACATTTAGCATTTGCAAAAAGGCCCGAAGTACAAAAAAAAAAATAACACAAAACTCTCGCCTCACCATTCTTGGGCCCAACTTTGGCAATAAATTTTTGGTTTCGCCATGGAAATACAAAGTTTTTTGGGTTGCCCCTGGGGAACAAAAAAGAAGAGGAATGAAATACATAGCATAGAAAGGAGAACGAACGGAAGTCGGCCGGCATTAACAAAGAAATTTAAAGTCACCAACTTTAATTCGCTTGTCTTGCCTTTTTTGATTGTTTTTATGGCAAATAGTAGTAGTAACTTTCATAGCTGTGTGTGTATCTGTATCTGTATCCGCCGTCTCCTTTATTTTTCTTCGTTTATTGTCACGTTAACAGCAATTTTCGTGCATAAAGTTTTACTTTCGTTTTGGTTTCGGTCTCCAGTTTCCGTCTCGCTTTTCGGTTTATATGTTTCATTGGCTCTGGCAGTTTGTTTGTTACTTTTATTGTTCCATCAGAAAACAGTGTCTATATAGACTTTATGTGTGTCCTCGGTGTGTGTGTGCTAGTTGGTTGTTCGTGTCACTTAACGGTAAATTCAAATTACCATTTAATTTATCGCTGTCACCGTTATGGCTGTCGCCTGTCACAGCTCCTGCTCCCAACTCCCTGCCTTCGGTATCCTTGTCTCCTTGTATTTGGGCCTGTGTGCTGAATTTATTGAGGAAACCCTTTGCCGTTCGCCATTTACCGCCATTCAGCCGCTATCCTTGCGCTCATATTTGGCAGGAACACAAGCCGAAAGGACACACGGCATGTTGACAATCCGCAAAAAAGGGGCAGGCGACTTGGCGAATCTTAATTTAATTTTCAGTCCTGGCCAGAGAGAGGGGGGGGCGCAAATAGAAAATGTTGCCACATTTTGACACGTACACACGACAAAATGGTAACTTGCCCCAAAGTATGCAAAGCCGAAATGGCGAAATGGCAAACGGCTCGGAATGCACGTAACCGTAACGGTGATTTAATGCGAAGCCAGATTATCTGCTCCGTATTTGTTGCATCCGGACGTGACACGAAGGTAACTCTGAAAGTTTACTCTAAATGCAGTCGACGGAAGTGAATTTCTGCTTGGAAACGACTAAATCTGAGCAGGATAGAGATCTATGAGCATATACACAGGATCAGCAAAACCATATTTTACGGATTCTATAAGAAAATCAAGAAGGGAAAGCCCTAGAACTGTTAAGGTATTCGGTTCTATGCTGTTATATTTTCTTAAAAATCTAATATTCATCATAGTTATAAATACATATTTCCATAGTTAAAATTATACTTAACTAAATATCAATCGGGTTTCCCTGTTTTACACTTCAATGGCTTTATAATATAATTTCTAGAAATTCAAATAAAAATGGCTAAAATCAGTTACATTTGCCTTGATTGACATTTCTGTGAAATTGTCCCTATTTGAATATTGGATCTTTCGCTACGTGACACGAATCGCAGGTGCAAAGCAATCACGGCTCAGTTCCCTAGCTCCTCACCTGTGCTCAGCTCTCAACCCTGTCCCTCTTTCAATCCCAAAATCCCCGAGTGTTGATCTCACGCAGCGACAACGTGACTTTGATGCCAACATTGCTGACACCACCACCACCACCTGACCATCGTCAGTTGCAGTTTGTGCCATGACGCGCCTTGGTCTGACTAATTTAACGAGCATCTGAGGCCTACTCACAAAAAGTTTTTCATTAAAGCCACAAATTTTAATTTTAATTAGACCCTAACGAGGGAGATCTGCCGACAATGTACCGAGAGCTGGTATCTACGCACAGCTTTGCCTCTGGGCCTATGGCGGAGTTGGATGCTTTTTGATGGTGCTGTTTGAAAGCACTCGAAGAAACATGGGTGATAGTAACAATATAAATTATAAATATAAATGTAACTGGTTGTATTGTTTGCTTAATAATATGAAGGCTTATAATATTATATATTATTATATATTTATTAATATTTCTGAAAGTTACCTAAAATGATTTAGATAAATCCACTTAGGTAATGCTTTGTTTTCTATTATTTCTCTTATAAAAAACATCCTGTAATGGCCATGAATTTTCGGCGAGTGCATTGTTTGTGGGGTACCAGGTGCGGTGGCCCGAGTGGCAGGTGTTTCAGGTGAGCCAGCTGAGCGCAGTGCAGCGCATAAAATGCTGTCGAGCACGGGCCCGAGTACGGGCGTGGCGTGTCGCACACAAAAAGGTGATGCGAAGCGGGATTCTGCATTCAGCAACACCTAGGCGAGCGAGATACTTACTATACACACCCGGAGATGCGACGAGATACATACATTCATGTGCGTTCATATTTTACGGTTCTGCTGCAGTTAGTCCCTGCAATTTATGCACAACAAGGGATGGAACATAAACCCTCCTCCCCCCCAATAGGCAGGTGAGACAGGAGAGGGCTTTCATTTTGCAGTGAAAAGCGTTGTACTTACAATGAATTGCAAGTCGACCATTCAGGACGGGCCTTTAGAAGGCCACCCTTTAGAATGCCACCTGAGATTGCTGGCGAGCATTGCGGCTGGCCTCAGTTGAGTTTAAAGGATTTTCCCAGACTTGGTATTAAATTACTTTCCTGGAAACCTGCCGTTTAAGAACACCAACCTAAAGGAGCTCCAGGACACAACCAAAGGCAATGGCAAATGGCAAAGGCAAAGGCATTCCCGTAAATTAAATTACTGCGGTCTGGCAATGTGGAGAATGGGGGGTGCAACCAAAGGGAAAAAGTTAGTTTTTAACAGATTTCCAGTGAAATCAATTTCATGCAAAAGTTATTTCCGTTATTGAGTCGGAGGATATAAAACGTTTAAAGGCCATGCTGACAAATCAAAAAACGCGTCGGTCCTTGGCCAGGCTTTCAGCTTAATTGCGCCTTTGTCGACGCTGCCATATCTTTTTGGTCAGCCACATTTTATGGGCCGCGGGCAGTGCAATCAAATCATGAGGAAGACGCCCGTCGAGAGTGTCATTTGCATGCAAATATAAAATTTATACATTTTGCGGCCTGTCGAAGCGGCACGAGGACGAGGGCGACTACGAGGACGAGAACGAGTGCGAAGCGAAAGAATTTCCAGATGAGAGCATCGCGCGGCTTACACTTGAAGTTGAAATAAAAAGCCCCTGAAATGGCAGGAAGCCTGAAATGGCGAGAGGGGTGGCCAACTGACAGGCAGTCCTGTTGCGGCAGTGTTAGTACGTGAAATTTAGTAAGTTAACGGCCCAGCAAGGACCCTCGCACTCGCACTCACTTTTCGCGGTGCGATGGTGTCGGGATAAAAATAAACAAGCGCCGCCGCGCCATCCTCAGATAATGCACATAAAGAGCAGCAGCAGCAGCATCGGTGGCTGCCATCACTCCGCCTTTGTGTTCCTGAATTTTGATATCCGCCAAGGGATGAGGGTATGTTGTTTAGGAAGTCATGGGAATTGATTTTTAATATAAAAGATGCTTTGCACAAGAATTATTTTGTTATCTTGCACTGCACTGCCCCGTCATAATAAAAGATTGCTTTATTATATTTCAACCTTTCAAAAGATAATTATTTCTAAATTTGGTACTAATTTTCATTGCAGGTCATTTCGTAGTCGTATCGAAGTACCTCTTTCATTCATCCGCTTTCCTTTTTTCCCACCCCAGCTCAACTGAACTCAACTCGACACTCGTCTCGGCTTTGCTTTATGACGTTAAGTGCGGTAGAGGCAGGTGATTATAATGCTGCCAACTTGGCTCGACTTATATAGTTGCTAGAAATAATGTTGAAAATTATTGCAAATAAACAGCTACCCAGGGAAGCAGCTGTGTGGCTAAATCAAACAGAGAAAAATATATCAAGAGGCTATATTTTCCCGAAAATAAGTATAATAGTAGACTCAAGGAAATTTTTTGAAGAATTTAAGGATTAATAAAATTACTAAAACTTAAATAAAAAACCTTTCCTATGAAATAACATAAGATTTACTTTTTTTAGTACAAAGGTTAAGTATTTCCTTAGTTTATTTTTCTCTCTGTGTCTTAGGAAAAATCAGCAGCAGCGGCAATGGCAACAAACAATATATCAAGCTGATGAATGCTGACAGCGCGACACAATTTTCGCACGCAGTTGCGCCCCACGGGCAGCCGACCGACAAAAATGTCAAAAAATTGTTGAAGCGATCAGAGGGAAATGTGAAAAGCGTCTTGCCAAAATTGCAGCCGTCCAAAAAATGCTGTCTCTAATTAAATGGCAACCAAAATTACATTTCTTTTCCAATGTAGACCGAAATGATCGACTCGATATTTGGCTTCTATTTCTAGATGGAAACGGATGAGTGATCGATGCGGAAATGTTGATTTTAATTTAGGAAATTAGCAGCAGTATATACAAATGTTAAATGCGTATTATAAGTACGACACTTGAGGTACTTCTTCATTTTAAATATCAATAAATATAATAAAATCCACACATGGATTTGAGGTCTTTTAATCCTCATAGTAATAGTTACATTTTAAAATAATATAAACGTGCACTTTTTTCATACATTCCTTCGGAGCACTCCAATGCTTAAATCATTAATTTTTGTACTATGCACATGTGGGTTATCTATCTGCCGGCTGGCAACACATAATATTTTCAGTTTTGTAATTGCTGAAATTAGTTTGCGCTTCGATATTTGTGTCGCACCCGCAGGCGAGGCATCAGCGAGCGCGACAGTGCAATAAATAATGTGCGGTTTTAATTTTAGCTGTGTACGCTTTAAATAAAGCTTTTCGGCTCATTTTGGTTTATTTATTGATTTTCAGCTTACACATGTCCCACCACATGTATTCCATTCTATGCAGAACACAGGTGGACTGATTACAGAAGTCCTTTGATTTCCGTTGTTAGTGGAACCTAGTCAACGCTTTGCTCGCTCCTTCTTTGACCTCCGACCCTGTATTTGCTTTGGTCTCTGACCGAGACAATGTTGACATTTAGCCATGGCCAACATAAACTGCAGCAAACGCTCCCTTTTTGCTCTCGGTCGTCCGCTACATTGTTTACATTACGCCCAGAGGCGTTGCAGTTTTTGCATTATTTTTGTTTTCCTCTGCGGTCTGACTTGTTTGCGCCAATTAACCAGGTTTAGTGCTGTTCATGCCAGAAATCGAAATCCCAAAATTGTCATACGACCAGGTGTGCAATGCCATTTATCCGCTGCCCCCAGGGTATGCGTTTAACTCTCGTTTGGGTCTGAAATGCAACTAATTAATGGCGGCTGCAGCTCGTTGCCGCTCGCTTAACCCATTTTGCGCATCAATGCAGCCCGAACGTGGAGCGAACATAATTCAATTTCAATTTTCTGCCCTGCCATCTTTGCCCATCAAACTAATTGCAGCATCAACGAGGACGAGGGTCGGATGCGGTCACACGAAACTTTAATTTGATTACCGAGCTGCTTGTGGGTTCTGTGGGGGATGTTTGGGGATGCTATAAGGGGTGGATTGTTGGGGGTCACAAGTCACCCACAAGTCAGGCCAGCTGGCGGACAAAACATTTATTAGTTGTTACTTCTAGACAAATTTGAGAATTTACGTTCGCATCCATCAGAGACGAGTGGCGGGTAGGTCCCCAGCTCCAAATGGGGGTCGCATCTTAATGAGTTTTTCGTGTCGAGAGGGTTGACAAAAGAATTAAGGAGAGCCGCAGCAGGTCGTTAGGCCCGGGGAATTAGTGTAAACCTTTCGCTAAACACCCGTAAAGTGTGAGCGTCGCAGAGAAGGGGATTCTCAAGGAAGGATTGCTGGAGCTGAAGCCTTGATTAAATAACTTTAAGAGTTCTTGAGAAGTCCTTTCCAGAGATGAGCATATAGCGGGAAGAAAAGATATAAGATAAATATACAAAAAAAAAGAAAATATCATATGAAAACATCGATTTTAACTTTTAAATCGATTTTATCAATACGATACAATATGTATCTATAATGACTGTAAGGCAACTAATTATCTTTACACCCAAAATTTAAAATATATAAAAATGTTATATTAAAATATTAAAAATATGTTACTTCAAAAAAGCTATAGTTAGTTACTTTTAAAGCCATAAGTAACGACACTTGTTATCTTTACATTCAAAACTTAAAATGTCCCACACATAACACATTCGGATAAGTAATGGAGCTACCTTTTTCCCACTTTTCTTGCTGAGAATCTCAGCTCCAGTAATTAGCTTATTCAATTTACCTGGCATGCGATTATGAAACCAGTTGAGTCATCCCCACTTCCACTTGGGAATGAATGTGGCTTTCGGTGGCTGGCATGTGATTTAAGGCACTTCGACAGCTGCCGGTGTTTTGCAGTTTCCAGCATCAGCTTCTGGTTAATGGCAGCAAAAAGCGCCATCAGATTGCTGCAAATTGCAATAACTAACAGCGGCCCTAACAATAAAATTATTAATACCAAGTTTATTGGACTTTGAGAGACCTACGTGCCTTGCATGCTAATTGCATTTCAGTGCCCAGACGAGCGATGCGAGATGAGATGCCGTCTGCCCTACAAGCAATATTGGCAAGACTGTTGGTCATTGCGAACACCAATATGCTGGCTGGGATATGTCAGATACAAGTATGATGATGCACAGAGAAAAAAAAAACGTACTAAATGAAGTGAGCATGTAAATAAATATAGAATCAGCTAAAGAGCATTGTTTTGAGTACAAAATAATACGCACTTAATCAAGATCTCATCACACTCCATAAAACAAACCTCTTTTGTTGTTTAAATATGTACAATATAATAATGGTGGCTATTAATCTTGTTTGCTGGAAATAACTTAATGCACTTGTCAATGGAATATTGGAATTTAAAGTTCAATGAATGCTCTTTTTTAATTTATCTTACGTTTCATTATGGTTTTAGAATAAATTAAAAAAATTGTTAACCCTTTGTAGATTTTCAAAATCTAGCAAATACTTTAGCTTTATAATATCAATAGTTGTTCTTAAATATTTCCTATATTTATTTGCTTAAGTGGCGTCACTTGAAGCCCCAGCTATGACTCAACAAATATAAATAGAACCTTATCTAGTTTGGCAAATACATTTGTTCTCTGTTTTCCCCCACTGTCTTAATCCATTCAGCTGTTTTACGAAAAAAAGTGTAAGAAGCAAAACCCATAATTTACGACCAAGCTCTGCAGTCGATAGTCTGTGGGAATTCAAACAAAAACCCGGGCGCATTTCGTATAAATCAACGCTCAATGCCAGAGTACCTGCGACTAAGTCTAATTAGAACCGGAGACATAAAAATCACTGCCCGCCAAAAGGTTCACATGCCCCCGGGGGCGGGTATTACGGGTATTATGGGTATCTGCCACAGGGCAGAGCGGGATCCCAGCTGTGAATGTTTGTTGCCGGGGTTGACTTGTTTGCAGCAGCAGAAGCAGCAGCTTAATTGATTGCTCAACTGATGGGGCCAGACAAAACGATGATTGCAGTGCATTCCCACCCACTTTCACCCAATTGCTACGGGTAGCTGTCACACAGGCAGCGCTTTTAGGCAGAGAAAAAAACTAGAGGGAAAGTGTTTGAAAATGTATTAAAAATAATAAAAACTCACGAAAGAAAATGAAGGTTTTTATGGAAAGTAGATTTCACAGCCATTTCTCCTAATTTTGTTTATTATTATCAATATATATAGAAATACTTTTAGGATTTTAAATATATTTGAGTTAATTATAAAACATAAACAGCACAAAAATATTTATTTCGTTTACCAAGAATGTTCAAAAAAAGAGATACTTTTAAAAAGGGAAATTTCTTGATACTCTTGCGATTTAAGGGGGGACATCTGAGTAAAATTTTGAAAAAATCAAAAATTTTTTTTTTCGTTTAAAAGATGCTTTAGGATCTTAAAAATAATATACCAAAAGATAGAATCCGGCAAAAGTGTCTAAATGTCCAAATTTTCCATTCTGCGGCAATGCCTCATAGGCATATTCCTTATAACTTATAACTTTAAACGCGTTTTTCTCGAAACCACTTTTTTTTAGACGGCCGGAAACATAACTCGAGCAAATCTTAACCGATCAATCTGAAATTTTGACAGTATATTCAAAATTCCTTCCTCTATCGACACACGTAGGATTTTTTTTTTTATATTGCTTACTTTTTTTTATAAACTTTTTTCCTCGTGAAAATTTGAACTTTTTTTTCAATCACGCACCATTTTGCGAAAAATCAATATATCGAAAAAATCCTACGTGTGTCGATAGCTGTTGATGTATAGAAACTAACAAAACTTTATTTTTTGTCCCAGATCAAAAATTAAGGACGTTAGCTTTCCGGCCATGGAAAAATAGGGCCTACGAAGAAATGCTGCACAGCCGCCATTTTGTTTTCGATTTCTTTCAAAAAATCATATTTTGTACATCGGATCGCATATTATAAAACCTACTTTACAAAATTTCGATTGGCTCTTTTGTTTGGTCAAAAAAAATTCCAGAAAATCCGCTTATTTTTTTTGAGTTACTCAGATGTCCCCCCTTAAATGAAAATAGCTTTCCCCTTCCTCTGATTTTAAAGGAACACATTTTTTCCCAGTGCATTCGTTTTGGACTGGCACGTGGGCGTTGAATTGAGCCGTGTCTGGAGGGGATCGCAGCCGATGTCCATCTGCATCTGACCCACTGGCATTAAATGTACATGAGCGAGCGGAGCGGTGGACAATCGCCGGTCAAATGCACATCCCCACATCTGTGCGCCTTGTCATCAATGTCAGAGGCAAGTGCCAGGTCACCTGGTTGCCCCTCATCTCATCCGGAGATGCTCTCATGATTCCCGATGTCAACCATTGAGCGAAGCTTCGATTTTTACAGAGATTGGCGGCTAACAGCAACTATTTAATTAGGCCACACGCTCTATAAGCAACAGGGCGGAATTAGGTTTCGACGGCTGCTGACATTTTTAGTTCCCCAAAACAAAAATACAATTTGGTTAATTGAAAAACAACAAATGGGCAATAACAATCGAAAGAGCCAGCGCATTGCAGTCGGGGCAGAGTGAGGAAGCTGCTTTTTATTTTATTCACTTCTCGCGGGGGCCGTGAACTTGAACGAGGCGAAATAAAACAATTTAACAAGAGCGGCGCAGAGCGGCTCGGCCAGCAACAATTAAACGAAATATAAATAAAAATACCAAAATGTGTGCCTGTACATATATAAAAACACACGAGCATGTGTGTTTAAGTATTTTTAAATACAGCGTCGCCAGCGGCCAGAGATTGTTTCTGGTCTCTTTTTCAAATTGAATGAAAATAAATCATTGAAAATCCACTGGCAGGGCATGGCCTTGTTGACTTACTCAATCAACTGCCAAGAGCGGAGGCCCTGGAAGCCCAATTCAGACCAAAAAGCATGATAAATACTTTATTGAATATCATCGGATAATATTATAATGATTTCCGGTAGTATAATATTTAAGATGTTGTGCTAGGTTTTCTATGATTATTTCCCTTTCGTATCATAATGTTAGGTCAGTTGTTTCTTTCGGTGCAGTTGGAATATTGTGTCGAAATTCAGAAAATTGTTAAGTAAGACCCCCTGTGTTTGCGCTTGAACCAGCAGCGGTACCCATTCACACATTACATGCCGGAACGCCACCGACTTAATGCATAATTGTTTATGGAGCGGGCACAAAGAAATATTCTAAGTACACACACTCGCACTCACACTCACAGCTAGCACATTGCCGCAGTACAAGCTCTAAGCAGACATACTATATAGACAAATAGACCCACGATGACTGAGACCGAGACAAACAGAGGCAGCTATGATATGAATTTCAATTTAGAGAACGTGCCCATGAGGCGCTCGCGTTTGGCGACGCTCACGTACCTCCGACGGCAGCGTTGCCTTAGTCCGGGCTTCGTAACCATTATACATGCAATTATTAATAGTGAATCCGTAGTCCAAGTCATCCAAAGTTGACCCCACGACCCCGGTGATATACATTCTGGGTTTTGTGAATGAATTTTTAGAGAGAATGCTATGGAATGTTATCTTTTGGACAGAGGTGATACCTATAAGGGGGTTTAAAGAGAACTAACTCGAACCTGGCACTAAGAATTCGACTAGAATAAAGTTCACAAGTGCAGCATATAATTAACAAATTCCAGCAATTAAATTGTACAATTTTAAGCTGAATTCCCTGAATAATAAGTACTGTGCCTTCAATTAAAATTAAACTAATTCCGTACCAGTTACCCACTCTCCCTAATTCTATTTCTGATCCCATTAGAATCAAGTTAGTACTTAAAGTTCAGAGAAAATGCACCGATTAGCTTCCGGATCATAAAAGCAAATCATCGGTGACGGATGACCCCATTGATGTCGCTGGTGCTTCAAGTTAATTCCAGTCCATAAAATACCATAACTCATACACTTTTGCACACTGCCAATTTCCGAGCACCACATTTTCTACATATTTTTTTATTGCTAATAAAAAGTGAGTGAGGTTAATTTTAATGGCCAACAGCATCCCCACATACTCGTAGTGAAAAATGCCCTATGACTCAACTGGACCAGTGAATAAAATAAAATTAATTGATAAAAATTCCATCACGTCTTAATTGGAAACCCATTCAGGATGATCCGCATGCAAAAAGGGCTCGAAGCTGAATATCACGCATACGCGTTGTCGCCCCAGCTACCGTGCAAGTGTTTAAGCGCTATAAATACCCATTATTACCTATTGAAAGTGTATATTTCCGTGTCAGCGATCGTGATATCATCAAATGAGATCAGAAAAACGCTTATCCGATAGCGAAGCCCATAAAGGCTGGCCACAATAGAATTCCCTCAATTAGCATTTCTTTGTTCCCAGAGTATATCGAATGCGATACGTGCGGATAAGGTAAATGTGCTGCATTAATATTTATAAAGCCGGCCAGTGGAAAACAGTTTGCGGTTCGCACTTCGTAAACAAACTCGCCAGAAATTAATAATTAATTTCTTGTTTATTATGATGCGTCGTCACAGCGAAGAAGAATATTTGTCCAAGGAATAAACGAGGTCCGCGGGGATTTCGCTTTCACTTAGGGTCCCCGTAAACAGCGGCTAATGTTTGGCCACGGCATCTGTCAATTAAATGTAATATGTTGTAGTCGTAAATGTTTACTATCAAACCACAAAAAGCCCGGGCAAATCGCTATTACCGACAATAACTACTGCACACGATGCTATATATCTGAATCTTCGCCCGGACACCGGCACACGCCATAAACATTACTAAGCTGTAGTCGTGCCATCGAATAATCTTAGCATTACAAACTGGAGAGCCCAATTTTATTATAATCTGGCAAGCAAATCAAAACACTTCACACCCAAGTAAACAAACAAAACAAACAAAAGGCAACGCCTTCCCGCTGCGTTCGGTTCATTCAATTCAAAATTCGATTCAGCCATTAATGGGGGCCCATAGAATAGATAATTGGCCATAAAACTCATCTGTGTCCGCCGCTGGCCAGGCATATTAAAATAGTGTTTGCCATCGTATTTGGACCTGTATGCTTGTACTTTATACATACTTTGCCAGCTATTTTTGCCCCTTGTCTAATGTACGAGACATTTGGCGTGGACAGAGTTATTAAAATACACAATAACTGACTTGTGTACATGGTATATTTTGGCTTCAATTGCAGCTTAATGGAAACAAATAAAGACGATTAGACAGACACGTAGGGCTGTGAAAGGAGGGAAGTAGTAAGGCCGGCTAAAGTGAATGTTAAAGGTTAAGTAAATTGGGTGTGACAAGAACCGACGCTGGCTGACTTAATAATTGATCAGGGAAAAGCAAACAGGAAAACGTACATAGGTCGTAAATATTTGTGCAGTTTTTTGGATTCAAGCATGGAAATATGTAATTTAAGCATTCATTTAGAAGCTAGAATAACTGCTTATAATAATGCTTGCGGTAATTAACATCCAAAAAATTTGGGAGTCTAGAACCAAAATCAAATGAAAATGCGTCTCGACAATAAAAGAATTGTAAATTGTTGTTATTAAATATACTAACCCAATTTTCTCTGATTAAAAAGTGATAAATAGAAGTATAAAACCATAAGTAAAGATTCATTCATTTCCTCAATTCCTCACCGAACATAAAAATCCAAACACGCAGAACTATTCAGAATTATTACCTGCCAATATTGGGAAATTAAAATCGAATCAAACCCAAATCGATTTCGTTCAAAAAATGTTTATTACCGCGCTTGACTGATTCGTGGGGCGCTTCACTCGAAAACATGTATAAATTAAGTGAAAACATCAATTCGTTGCCCCAATGCACTCACAATTTGTTGCTGGTGAAACGCACTGTAATTGAGGTCATGCTATAATTACGCATATATTTTTTTTGGCACTTCGCTATAAGCTATAAGCTCAATAGTGGGCTTTCCACTAGAACACAAATATGTTTGCACAAATACTTTCGCTTTATAGTGCATTCAAAGCCGGCCAATCAAGTGTGAATATATGCAGGGGCATGGAGTGGAAGGCACTCGATGAAGATGATGATGATGATGAGTGGCTATATGGCACTCGGCTGACTGCGAATGGAAATTATTACAGTGCAAACATGGCGAATGCGTAATATTCAATTAATTTGATTTAGTTATTGCTGCTGCTGCTGACTCAGCAGCTGTGCAAAGTCAATTAAGAATTTATGTGCAATTCAAAGTCCCGATGCTGGGTGAAAAAATTGTTAGAGCTTCCCACTTGGCTTGTTGAACTCTGACACTGTGTTGCTTGCCTCTAGTGGGGGCAAGAAACTCGAATTAAATTGTAAGAGGGCCTTGCGTAATGCGGTTGCATGGCAAACTAATTAAAACTTGAGCGATTTCCTTCGTAGCTGCAGACAGCTTTAGCTTGTTTTCCTAGATGAATACTTATTTGTTTTATTTGCTTTCCGTTTCAGTTTTTCAGTTTCTTTTCCTCTCCATTTTCATTTGCATTCCGCATTCGCATTCCCATTTGCGACTCCTGCTGCAGCTTTGGGCTTTAATTTTTAATTCACTTCCTTGCGCCATCCCAGAACGATTTGTTTGCCTTCACTTTCATTAGCATAACACTCGCAGGCCGCCGCACTTGGCACTGAATGCGGAGTTTTAAATTGAAATCTACGGGGTCATGGAGTGACTGTATAAATTATGAAATTAACTTTTTCAAGCCGGACCTTTGACACAGTCCGCAGGAGCGCCGTAATTGACTTCACTTGTGGAGGATTGTTGAAGCGTGCTAAGCCGGTTATCCTTTACTCTGCTAGGAGTTTTTCTCCCTCTTATATTTTTTGTGTCGCTGAAGCGGGACAGAACTAAAAATCTATCACGCATACGCACTGTTCTCCCAAATCCTCGTCCGCCCCTTTGGGTAAGCCGGTTTTTGGAAAAAGTTCACTTGCCAACTTGTGCGCTTTTTGTTTGCTTTCCATTGCCAAATCCTTTCTGCCAGAGCAGAAATTCAACTTGGCTTTTAGGCAGCCATCCCAGCAGCCCTCCCTCTTTGTGTGTGTTTTGTGTATTTTTATTGACAGCCCGAAGGCTGGCAAAGGGAATGGCGAAGCAAAGCGCATTTACTGCTCAATGCTCAGGTGTTGAGCCCTGTCGTGTTATTCTTCCGGCCTTCCCCATCTGATTTGCATACTTTTCCGACTATTTTCCATTTTCATTTCCCCCTCGTCCCTGCTTATCTCCCGCTGAGTGCCAGCTCTCTTTCGAATCCCCGAAAGGGTTTGAGTTTGAGGTTGATTTCGAGTTCGAGCTCGTTTCTGGCCTAAATTAAGCACACAATTCGGTCCTCAAGTGCAGACCCATCCCAATCTCCCTTTCCGGACAGAATATCTCCGACGCGGCCGCACTGGGCCATTAATTGCGTCGCGCTGGGGACAACCGCAGAGCCGAGGCCAAGACCTGAACAAAGGGTTATCTTGACTGGGGGCCCAAACCGCAGCAGGGTAACTGGATCTGAATGTGGTGAGCATCGGATAGTGTTAGTTAGTCGCAGCAGCCACGAGTGCCCTTGCCGTTTATCTTCGTTCCGATCAAAGCTTCTGCCGCCGCCATCATCCCCCTAAGTTTGCGATTAACATGTGTCAAAGTTTGCGCTTCAATGAGCTTTAAATATTTGATTTGTTTCTGTCTCGTCTGGTTTTTTTTATTCTTCGGGGCTCAAGAAAACCCCTGGCAGAGCGACAACTGTGTCAAGTTTTTCCGACTTTTCAGCCTCTCTTGTTTTGGTTTTTTTAGGGGGATGTTCCGGATTCGGTATTGCGGTTGCCTTCGTGTCGAGCACAAGCGTGAGGCTCACAGCAGGTAAAAATATATTTTTACTACATTTATTTGTATGCCTTCAAGGGGGGTACATCTTTAAAGTTGCTCTTTTTATGGAATTTTTCGGTTTTAATACTTATTGTTATATTTACAATTAATGCTGTATGATGAATATAATCTTCTTTAAATTATTTTTAGGACAATACAATTTTAAAGTAATCTTGTTATAATATAGCATTTAGGGTATTAAATCCCCTCTTATTCCTTCCGAAAATATTTTTCTATCTATCTTTATGGGCTGACTGCTTCCTACTGTGGTTTTAAACACCACATAATTGTCCTCACCCAGTTGGGAAAGTTTGTAACCAAATTGTTTGCATATTTTCCACACACTGTGCCGAGAAAAGGAGTGCTGAGTCCTAAGTGTCCTTTGCTCAGATTCAGAAGACCGGACAGACTGGCCGTTACCCCTGCTTAAGGATATGCTGAACAACGACTGACAGGCAATTAAAAACGCTGGACAAGTAGGAGCCCCAAAAGCGCAACGCCTTATCCCTAGCCTTCCCATTTGGCCAATAAATCAAGGCCCGGGCGACACCAGAAGGCCATCAAATGGACGGACAGTGAGTGCAGTCCGTGGAGTGCCAACTAAAAAGGGAAAACGGCCCGACAGAAAACAAGAATCTGTGTATATAAAATTCAATTAGAATTCTATTTTAATTTTGCGCTTTTCCCTCAACAGCTCGGCGCTCTTATCGCTTGCAGCTTTTCTAATCAAGCGGACAGACGGCGGGCATTTCCTTCCTCTGCTTCCTCGGCTTTGTTTCTGGCCGTAATTTGAAGTTGGGCAAAAAGGGAACGAGGAAAAGCGAAAAAGGAAAACGAGAAGCAGCCCAGAGGCCATCAAATCAAGCGGAAGGAGAGCGCTGAGCGGTCCCAACACAAGATTTTCACACTGCTTCATTTGTTCCACGGCGCCAACTTTCATTGCTGCCTGTGTGGATGTGTATTGGTGCGGGTGTTTCATAGTATCCATTAGTTGTGGGGACTAAGAGCATGATGGGTTTTAATGGAAATTCTAGTTTAGTATACATATCTCTTTTAAAACTAATAAAAATAACTAAAATCTAAATCTCATAAGACAAACCTTAAGTGTTAAGTATGAAGTTTCATTTGTAGAATTTTAGCCAAAGGTTTTCGTAGATATCATAATAGATCTAAGTGGTATCTCCTTTTCGTGTCCCTGAACTATCTAATTCCTTTGAGTTTGTGTGAGAGTGCGAATGCTGCTGGGCCTCGTCGATAATTTTCTGCCTTTCTACACATCCAATGGCTGCCTTTGACACAGCCACGAACATCTTCACAGCCCAGGCAGCGCTTTTGAAACCACAAATTACATTGAAAATTCCTGCTTGATTGAAGTTGATTGAGCAGGAAAATGCCGGCAACGCCCCAGATTCGCTGGCGGCGGCATCGGGCAAAGACATAGCCATACAGCCAGCGTTTTTCTTCCCCGAGGAGACGCGTTTTAAAGAAATGCTTTAAACACCTGTCGTCGTTGCCGTCGCCGGCGTCATCCCCCTGTGTCATTAAGTATGCTCAGCGGGGGGGAAGAGTGTGTGCTTGTGGGGTGTGTGCACTGTGTGTGGGGTGTGTGTGGTCGTTCGGCTTGCGGTTATTTGCCGATTTAACGTGTATTTCCGATACATGCCGCAAGCCATCGACGCCACTCGCAACTCAAAGTATCATAATTAATGAGCCAGCCCATCGGCCATGTTCCACCGCAAAAACTAGGCGTGGCCGTCGGCCAGAATGTGTAATCTCATTTAAATGGCGTTTTCAATGGGGCCGCCAGTTAAAATACAATCGCATTAATGCTGCGTCCAGCCATTTGGCACTTCCGTTTTGGCCATTCAACTTGACTGCAAATTGGGGTCTTAATTTGACATAATTGCAATCGGATTCATCATGACTTTTGCAATGAACTGTGATTGTAAATTAGTATTAATAATTTATTAATAAGAAAAAGTATAAATCATTTGTGCTTTTCGGTAGAGAACAAAAATGATAAGAAAATGTATTAGTAAATCAAAGTGTAGATTGTGAAAAATAATTGAAATGGATGAGACACAAATATCTCTTATCAGATGTAAAACACAGTGATGGAAGACTAAAGGTTTCAAGGGACTAAAACTGTTTATACCTAATAATTAAAGTATAATATGTTGCATATATTTTTTAATTTATTTGTAACCATTGATAAGGAAACCTTTAATTTGAATTTATTTAAATTATTTTAAATATTTACTAGCTTACACTTTTTGAAGAAGCAATCATTTATAAAGATTAAATCTCTATTTAAACAAACTAAATACCTATTTTCCGATTTAGTTCAAAGTCAAGACATATTATACAAAGCTAAAAAAATAATATCCTAACAGGCATCAGAAATGTATATCATAGCTAATAAGAGATTGAAAAAACAGGCTTTTAATTCAAGCTTTCATTCAAGCCACAAAATCCGTCTACTTCCGAATTCTAACAGTTCAAATAACCGGATAAACTGTCAGTTCGTAGAGAAACCTCTCTGAAAGTAATTAAATTTGTAGCTCAAGTGTTAAATGTGAAGTTAAAATGATTACCACATGTATGAGTTTATGCTTATGCATGTGCCAACACCTTTTAAGGCGCTAATGAATCTCCTCCGCAATTAATCCAATTGAAATTTATAACTCTCACTCGCTCTCTCTGTCTCTGTGTTTCTCGGTGGCCTTATTCAATCAGCTTAGATCTTAACGCTCCCTGGGCTCAGCACATAAAGCATCGTTGTCTCTGAATTGTCTATTCGCAGTGAAGCGCACTGTATTTAATTTATAGGAGCTGCAGATCTGGGTTTAAGTATAAGCTGATTGCGAGATTATTGTGCAAACACTGGATCCACAATGTCTGGCACTCAATGGGGCGGCACACAGAGTGCGAGCACATAGATTTAAACATATATATAGTTTGGTGTATGGACAGGGTAAATACTAGATTCATTGGTAATTAATGCCAAATATTATTTATTTTGATACTCACCACTTAGTCACTGGATGGCGGGAATGCTCGCTGCCTACAGATGATGCCGATAGCCAAGTCAACAAAACAGACAAACACTCTTCGATTTTTGGTAAGACTAAGACGAAGCTGTGCTCTGGCCTCAGTTGGATTTCGCATTCGAAATTTGGAGAGGTCTCTCGGAGAGAGTGGAAATGCAAATCGAATAAATAGAAAATAAATAGAAGGCATCACGGCAAACAAAATCACTCAGTGCACACAGAACTGACGACAGACGAGTGAGTGAGGGGCTGTCTGTGCCTTTAAAGAAATGACTTTGCCATCATCCGCCCATTGTCATCATCGTCATCATCGCCATCCAAGATTCCCTGAATGTGAATGTGGATGTGGATGTGGATGCGTTTGTTGTGGCTTTAAGTGTGTGTGACCCCAGGGGCAATGGCAGTGGGTGGAAAAGTGGGTGGCCGGGTGGCAAGCTAGGCGGTGCGGGATGATGCCTTCTGGGAGCTGCAGAAATGCTGACTATGCTGCTCAGCCCGGTCATGTTGCGTGCCGAGCAGCTTAAGTCGTTATGAGATGACAATTTCTGTACCGACAGAGCGACTCAGCGTCTCAGTGACTGAACTGCTGCTGCGGCTGAGCAGCGGCAATATCAACACATCCGTTCAAAGCACACAACGCAAAAATATCACTTTCAACAGCAAGTCTTTATTTTTTATTTAGCCTTTTGATGTAAGCTTAGAAATTCGATCTGCAAAATGTCATGTAAAATATTACTAGCTAAAATTTAGTTTGTACAGAATATTATATCCCAAAATAGGATGATTCTGGGATACCAATTAACTAACGCTATATATTTTCCAATATTTCTACAACATTTATTCACATGATGTAAGATAATCCTGTAAGTCAGGCAAAAATTTCACTTATACATGATTTTATTAATTTAGTTCAAGTAAATTGAAGTTTTGGAATGTTTTCATTTGTTAAATAACTTATTTAATTGTTTTTATTTTGCATACAATAAAATAAGATACAAAACTGAAAATACTTCTAAGAGATGTAGGGAAACCACCAGGCTTTTATTTTACACTATCAAGTGTTCCCTATCTCTGTTATTAATTCAGCCCATTATTATTGTGTTTTTTCTACAAATTAATAGACGATCGATCATCATTTAAGAGGACTTTCTTGCTGTGCATCGTTGAGCAACTTTGATTGCCGAGCCGGGGGCATTTGGCATTACAACTTAGAAGGTAGTAGTGTAGTTGGTAGTGTGTAGTATGTAGTGTGTGTCTGAATGGTTAACTTGGCTCACAGACAACATCTCCTCAGTTTCCCTTTACCCTTTCCCGCAGCTGATAACTCTGATGAGTGGCTGCGACCGACGGTGATTCCGCCTGGCAGCTCTTATTTATGTTATCGTTATCGCTGCCGCTAAAGCTACCGCTTCTGGTTATAGCTGCGCCTCAAGTGCTGGTCTCGATTGTTGCATTTGCTCAGGGCACATAACATATATACAAGTGGGGCTTGCGTTTTAGCATTTATATATTATTTATTGGCATTTGTGGCATTTAAACCTCCGACGAACGTGTTTGTTTCATATTCGCGCGACAACATTTTATTATTAATCACTAAAACACGGAACGAAAAACACACAAGGGCAACTATATATTGAAATATGTATTTTTCGCGAAGGCCGTGCAGTGTGTGCACTCTTTGAAATACTTTTTTTCATTTGTTTTCATTTCTTTCATTTTCATTCACAAGAACAAGAACTAGAGAACCAGAGAACGGAAAGGAAAGATTTTCCCAAATTAACGACAAACAAAAGTTGCCATTTGGCGGCCCTGCAATTTTGCATTTCGGCAGCGGAAGCGAGCGCGCAATGTCACACCGCTTGACAGAGCGACCGATAAACCGACCGACCGACCGACGGCCACGCTGCGTATACGCAATGGCACGCGCGCGCGACAGATTCACCGTTGCATCCGTTTACCGTTTAGCGAGCGCCTGTAATCTCCAGCAATAATCATTAATTTGCTCTGCCTCTTCTACGGCTGCGACTCCGACTCCGACTCCGACTCCTCTTTTGTCGCCCTGATTTCGGGTAGTTTTCCGAGCTTTCCTCTGGGAAATGCTGCTGGGCTTTGGGATGATGATGCCTTAGGTGTAGCGCGCGCCTATTTCCTCTGAGTGCGACTGCGATTTTGCGATTGCCAGCAGCTGGCAGCGAACATCGAAACTACAGACGCGAACTGCGGCTGCTGCTGCTGTTGTTGTTGCGAACTGGCAGAACTGACGAATGAACTGCCGAATTTCCCTGAGCGCCGCACGAAGCTCGATGAGCTCGAGAACTCGGAAACACTCACTCGCCGCCACTGACACACTTACACACAGGCCGAGTTCGCGGCTCGGAATGTGCACAAATACTCACGAGAGAGAGACCCGAGCCGAGCAACGCGCATGTTGCACTCAAAATGGGCGCTCATTCACTCAACGCCGCCCACTCAACGCCCACTCAGGCGCTCAATCGTGAGCAGCCGAGAGCGAGCCGCACGGCGCTCTGCTGTTAGCCAGCTTTTAGCCTCGTGATTGTTCTGTAAATGTGTGTTAATGGGTTACATTTACAGCGCTGTTAATGCATCTTAATGCATCTTTGTACCTGAAGGAACAGCTAATAATAATCAAATTTGTATTTAAGAAATGTAAGAAATTATTGTCAATTAAGTTTAAGCAATTTTTTTGTAATATTTAAATGCTTTATATGTTCTCTTAGAAGTCTTTAAAGAGCTATATTTATAAAGTTTAATTCTATAAAGTTTAAGGTAAAAAGTTTAGGGTAAGACCAGTTTATATATTTAATAAATTAGCTTAATAATTTTGTTATAAGCCTAATTTCATCAATAACCCTTTCCCTTAAGAAATTTCCTGCTTCTCTACTTCAATTTAAGCCAAATATCATTTCCATTGGAAAATTAAAAATAATACGCATTCGCCATGCTGTCCGATTGTACTTGTCTTACAAGCGGCTCAATATTGCCGTGACAGCACGGCTCCTTAAGCCATTAAATGCATAACAAATTTGGCTTGTCAACAAGCGGAAGACGAGGCAAAAGTTTTTCACCAGTCATAAATTAGCGCTACGCAGCAAGCTCGCCCACGAAAAAGTCGCAAAGTAAATTCCAATTAAAATTTCAGCGTAAATTCCGCAAAATGTAAATTATTCGAAATGAAGTCGTCGCTCGGCAGGAGTGAAGCGTTGCCATCAGGCGCTTTGTCGGTGTTTTTTGCATTTGCGGTTGCGGCGGTGGCGGCGGCGCCAGTTAACAAACACCCGTCACTGAAAAAGGAGGACTTTCTGCAAACACACACACACACACCATACGCACCACCCTAACATGCACGTAATCACCCCTTTTCAGCATTCAGTTAAATTGTTTGTCTTCGCTTGACGTGCTCTCAGAATCCCGCCATCGAAATCCGAACTTACGCCCGGTTTAAGGGCCACCCGCAACTTGAAATTGCTTTGGGATGGAAGGAGGGGATATAAGGAAGGAAGCCTTTAAGTAGACTATACATAAATGCCACCACCAGCATACCATACCCCCCAGCTTGAGGCCAACTAATACCGGCGAAGGAAAAATAACGCCTTGCAGCAATTTTGACATCAAAAGTCTTTACCTCTCGCTATCGATATATTGACGGGCTGTCAGGAAAGTCTGGCATCGCCAGCAGATATGCGAACACACACACGTGGGACTATTAGACTTCAATAAATTCAATTTACACAAATTTCAAATCCAGCCCCCATCCCAATGCCCCTGGCACAGACGCAGCCTGCATCCGCAAACAAATCAAACAGCAAATATATGAGAACAGGGGCGGGCTTGGGTAGTTCAGAGCGAATAATGAACACCCTTTGGTAAGCAGGGAAAATTAAGGAAAAACTTGTACAAATAGTGTTTATACGTTTCCCATTTTAGTGTATGTTTTTAAGACTAATATTTCAAAGAACATGAACTTCAGTTAATGTTATGGTTTTCATTTTGTAGAGCTTCAGGTTTACCTTCACTAATTGTACAAATTTATTGATAGAATTAAGTCCCTAAATTCGGTAATAATATTTAGGGACTTTCTGGGACTTAAATCCGAAACTCATTACCCTCTTAAACCCTAAGGGGAAATTTTAAAAATGCAAATCAAATTTAAAACCGACTTCTGCCCTTTAATCTCTTGCAGGGTATTTCCCAAGCAAGAGTCAATCTTTATGCCAACTCATATGTATAAACAAGGCGCACCCTCCACATGACACATACAACCGAATGTAAATTGGCAAACATCAAGGGACCAAAGGGTCCCACAGGCTTCCCTTTGACTTCGGCCCCCAATGGTATTAGGTGTGCCTGTTGCAAATACTCCGAGTTTTATCCAAAAAGTATTGCATCTGTCAAGGCGTTTTGGGGAAGCCAGTTGCCAGTTGCCAGCTGCCAGTTGCCAGCCAAAGTGGCCCAAACCTATGGAGGGCGTGCGAGATGCATAAGCGGCTTTCCCTGGCACGAAACCTGCTAAATTGCCAGGCGACTGACGCGTCTGTCATACCCTCGAACGCTGAACTGCAGCTCAATATGCGACAGGCGACGCATCGTGCGACAAGGGGCACCCTACATGCGGCAAGCGGCAAGCTGCAAACGGGCAACGCCAAACTGTTTGGGCCAAGTTCGCAGAGCTGCGTGACATGCGGGCAGCATAGCAAATGACTTTTGATTGACATGTTTGACATTTTGCACGACTGGCAAAAATTGCTGGCTCAGCCTGGGACACCGCCCATGCTTACGGCCATGGCCACGCCCACATTTATTGCATTTTAAATGCGTCAGCATAATTCCCCAGTTTCATCCTGCAGATGATACTTTTGCGGGGGTCGATTAAAGTGGAGGTATACAGAGGAAAAAGAGGGAAAACCACGGAAAAATTGAGGCTATTAAAATTGTTATAGGAAAAAGCAAGAGCTAGGATATGCCAAATGGAGGAGTGACGTTTATTTTTAAGCGAAACAACTTGTCTAGTCTTACAATGATTTCAATGATTAACAATTTTTCCAACATCCCTTATAATAACTTTCTTAAGTTCCCTACTTTTATCCTTAGTGTATAAGATGGCTAAAATATTGAAAAGCTTGCAGCATTTTCTTTTTCGGAGAAAAACCAACAATCCACACTCGTCGTTGGCAACTATTCGACGTGCTCGTCTATGCCAAAGGTTGCGGCTGCTTCAATTGTTTCAGAAAGAATATTTCTTCTCCTCAAGACCCTTCGCCTGCGCATGCTTCCCTGTGGGGGGAAGTAAGGGAAAACAAGGACTCGAACTCATGCAGAAGGTCAGGGGAGGGCGCCTATACACACAAACATTTGCACAGTTCAATGCACAATTGATGGCAACAAAGCGCAAATGGAAGCGCCGCTTCTGGAGCTCCTAGAGCTCCTCCGCCAACAACGCAGAGCATATGAGTGGATTATGGCCCCAGCAGGCACGGCCAACATCGATACCCATATTCCCATTCCGATTCCCATTCCAGGCTGTGCAATTCCATTTCGTTTGCTTCACCAAATTATGGCAGACTTGCGGTCAGGCGGTCATGGAGGGGGCGACAGAGCCCGCCAAAGGGCCACTAATGATGACTAAAGTCCATTAAGTTGCCCATGTCAGCAGCAGCGACCGAGCAGACAATCGCCAAGGCACAATTGGCCATCAAATGGGTCAAAGGATGCGGCGGGGTGAGATCGAATCATTTGAATGCCGCGGGGTGAACGATAAAATAATGGGGATCTTCAACCCACCAGTACAAGCTACCAATAGTCTGATATGGCTTTGTCATCTTTAAATATAATTAAGGAATATTATAGGAAGAATTTTGCATATGCAAAGACCTTCAGTAAGACAATGAATAACTAAGGAAATACGGGAATACCTTTTAGAATTAGGCAAGGAAAATAAATATTTACATCATATTTATATAACTACCCCATCGATGTTTCTTTTTGGTTGGAGCTCCACTTACTCTAATTTTTAGTTTCTATTAAGCCATGTTCTTTAATAAACCAAGGTTGGTTGAGGCCAAAGTTTCGTTGGAAAGTTTTCCCGTTTTAATTTAATATCGCATACTTTGCCGGGCTGCCTGATCCAATAACCAATAACCATTGATAAAGTCAATTGGCAAACGCGTCCAGGCAACATCTGTTTGACAATTACTGCATGGGCTGCGTGCCTTTGCCGGCGGGCAAACGTATTAAAATTATAATGCCCAACGCAACCAGATTACTGCCCGAAAATCATAATCGAATTATGAACAAATGGTCGCCGCAAAAACCATTTAATTGACTTTTGCACCGAACATGGCAGCAGGGAAACAAATGCAATAACAATAATCGTCATAAACATGGACATAATGTAATATGTATTTCGTGCGGTGGTGGTGTCGCCCCGCTCCGACGGAATCTTTGGCCCCTGCGGAGTCCCTGTATGCCGACCACCAACTTCCTGGACATTTGGGCACCTGGGCAGCCGGGCCCAGCTGGGGAAGCCAACTAACGACGAGCAACAGAAAGCCATTTGACTAATGGATGCTGCCTGCCGCCTGCTCCTCCACCACTACCTACTGCCACTAAGGTTGCGTTTTGGCCCTCCCTCTGGCCAACTCCGCCTCGCCCCTGAATCGCAATCTCTGGCCGGCTTTCAGTGACGGTTTGGCCCTGGCTTTGGTTCGGCTTTTGGTTTTGGCTTCTGCCACGGCCCAGAGCCATGGGTGGTGACTCCTCCAGCCGACTCTACATGTGTGTCTGAGCGTGCGTCGGTGCGAGTGCCAGTCTGACTGTGTGATTTTGCGGATTTTGTCGAAATTACGAGCACGTGACAAAATCAACAAAATTAATTAATAAACTTTGCCAAGAATTTCCGTAGCTGTCGTCGTCCTGTGACAGTCCTCATATAGTCAGCCAGTCAGCCAGTCGGACAGCCTTTTGTGTGATGGGCGTAGTCGTATCTCTGGGGTAAGTCGTATCTGGTGTTGGGCGTCGCATACTGTGGCACTTTAACTTGAGGTATTTCTCTTAGGGGGAATAGTCTGAATAATTACAGAGGGGGACACATATAAAAAGGAAAATTATCTTAGAGGGGAAAGTTGTTCAACTTTAAAGCGTTGAGAAAATCGTTGAGCTTAATATAAGCATTCTTTCAAGGTAAAGGGAAATTTTTATTACTAAACATTCCATATTCCATCAATATTAATTTTCCAATTGTATCAATGACCCCCTTCCTGCGTTGCGCCACTGCCTCACCACCTATGAGTGGCCATGCGGTTGCAGGAGCCGTTAAACGGAATGCCATTCCAGATACAGACGTAATTTTACAAGTCCCGAGATATCTCAATGCCGAAATCAAGCAGGACTTTCAAGAATGTTGTTCATTAGGTCTTTAGGCAATTAAATTCCAAACTCGATTAAACTTTTTCGCTCCGCAGACCGGAAAGCGAGCGAGTTTGAAAATCGGCTTTTGGCCAAAAGTTGCCGAAACATATTTGAGGTTTTTCTGGGAGCCAAGGGAATATTCAGCGGGCGCCGTGTGGTATTTCCGCTGTGCAAACGATTTGCTCAAGAGCTTTGTGCTGAAATGTACAAAATTAATAAAAGCATTTCTCTCGCCTTGTGGCACGATTACATCTGCTAATGCCACACAGGGAGCAGCAGCCACTATACCTACCTACTTAACACCATACACCGACTGCCGCCCGCTTTTGCTGTCCAGAATTTTCCCCGTGCTCCGCTCATCCATGGAAAAGCATAATTGTGCGCTTTTTTATGTGGCGTGGCCGTCTACAACATTTTCTACGGCTGTCATGTTGATATTACATCGCTTGTAAGCCGCTGCTGCTCGCCAGCTCCTCTGGCCTCTCCCCTGCCAATCCCGCTGTCCTCGGCTCGACATTTTTATTTTATTATGCTGCCTGCATAATAATTCCCGTCGCCTCGGTTCCCCCACTTGGCCGGGCTTTATCTGCTGGCTCATAAAAATAAAGCGTTGCGCATTCTTTCACGCCATTTGCAGTAACTCTGATAAGAACTAGAGAGCTTCTTTAGCCTCTGCTCCCAGCCACAGCTACGACTACAGCTTCTGCTGGCTGGGCTACTCCAGATGGGTGGAGGACGCTTTTGGGCGGGGTCAAAGGTCAGAGGCAAATGCCTTTTGTTTTGATATACGCCTGTCAATGTGCCAGCGATAACCGCGGAAGAGAGGGACTCAGGCTGCTGACTACACTCGTGGAAAAAATACCCAGTGAATTATTAGTGTTAACATTATATTAAAGGTCAATTTAAAAAATAAACAAAATAATATTCATTTAGAAAACTACTCTTAAGGATCTTCTCATTATGATACATTGCCCTTAAGAATAAATCCAAAATTGAAGTCGTTTTTCCCAGCTGGAATATCTTTAATTAATATTTATTTCCCATATATTTTCTTCCTCTGTAATCTCCCACTCTCCAGGACCAATTCCAGCTCCTTGTATGCGTCATTATCAAGTGCAAATAATAAATCATGACAAGCCCTGCCGCTCCAAACACACATTATAACAATAGCAATAGGCAAAGGGATGCTGCTGCCGAGACTGAGATGCAGGGCTCTCTGAGGCATAGATACAGATACTGTTTTGCTTTGGTTTGTTCATTTGTTTGCTCAGCAGATTTGCCCCTCTCTATGTATACGAGGATGTGTGTGTTGTCTTTAGCTATTGTGCGGCATAATTAATCATAATTTGTGTGCGTTTTGCGGCAATTAATAATTTGTATAGCATTCGCAACTGACACAGCTTTGATACCCACACTCATGAGTGGTTTGAGTTCAAA
>VNJV01011254.1:0-47846 GCA_008042635.1 Drosophila nikananu
CGATTTCAGTCTGGTTTGGTTTTTTCTTCTTGGTTTTTAATGGAGAACATTTCTGCATTTAAAACTATGTTTCTATTTTTTGGACAATTTTTAGAATTTTGACGATGTGACCCCTTTCATTTTTTAGCTAAAAATCACGAACTCCTTCGGTGGTTTTTTTATCGTAACTTGGCCTAAACTCAACCGATTTCAGCCTGGTTTGGCTTTTTCTTCTTGGTTTTTAATGGAGAACATTTCTGCATTTAAAACTAGGTTTCTATTTTTTTGGCCAATTTTTGAGAATTTTGACGATGTGACCCCTTTAATTTTTTTTTTTGCTTAAAAATCGCGAACTCCTTCACTGGTTTTTTGATCGTAACTTGGCTAAAACTCAACTGATTTCAGTCTGGTTTGGTTTTTTTTTCTTGGTTTTTAATGGTGAACATTTCTGCGTTTAAAACTGGGTTTATAATTTTTTGGGAAATTTTTGAGAATTTTGACGATGTGACCCCTTTAATTTTTTTTTGCTTAAAAATCGCGAACTCCTTCAGTGGTTTTTTGATCGTAACTTGGCCTAAATTCAACCGATTTCAGTCTGGTTTGGTTTTTTCTTCTTAGTTTTTAATGGAGAACATTTCTGCATTTAAAACTATGTTTCTATTTTTTGGACAATTTTTAGAATTTTGACGATGTGACCCCTTTCATTTTTTAGCTAAAAATCGCGAACTCCAGTGGTTTTTTGATCGTAACTTGGCCTAAATTCAACCGATTTCAGTCTGGTTTGGCTTTTTCTTCTTGGTTTTTAATGGAGAACACTTCTGCATTTAAAACTAGGTTTCTATTTTTTTGGCCAATTTTTGAGAATTTTGACGATGTGACCCCTTTCATTTTTTAGCTAAAAATCGCGAACTCCTTCAGTGGTTTTTTGATCGTAACTTGGCCTAAATTCAACCGATTTCAGTCTGGTTTGGTTTTTTCTTCTTGGGTTTTAATGGAGAACATTTCTGCATTTAAAACTAGCTTTCTATTTTTTTGGCAAATTTTTGAGAATTTTGACGATGTGACCCCTTTAATTTTTTTTTTTGCTTAAAAATCGCGAACTCCTTCACTGGTTTTTTGATCGTAACTTGGCTAAAACTCAACTGATTTCAGTCTGGTTTGGTTTTTTTTTCTTGGTTTTTAATGGTGAACTTTTCTGCATTCAAAACTCATTAACTCATTTTTGATAAATTTTCGACAATTGTATTTTCTCAGGAAAAGAATAAACATGACAAAGTCCGGCAACGCTGGTAGCTTGTCGCTCGCCAGCAGCGTTGCCAGATTTTGCGGTCTCTCGGGAAGTGTTGGAAAACATTCAATGCATCGGCTTTTTCAACCATCGATAGTATCAAACACGATAGTATCGATAGAAATCGTTTTGTTTTGACAGCTCCTCTTCGTTGACAGCCCTTCCGTTTTCTGTTCTTTTTCTTCGTGGTTTTCGACTGACAAGATGGCTCCAACTGTAAGTGCGCGGAAAATCGCAGATATTCCGGCACATCCCCCGTTCAGAGTGTGCCATTGTATGAAAATATAAAGCGGCAAACTGGTGGCCACACGCTGGCGACGGAATTGTGTCGAGAAAATACACGGAAGAGCCCGAAAAACGAGATCTAATTTGTGTTTTTTGTTACTGTTATGTGATTAGGCCAAGACCAACAAGGGTGATTCCAAGACGGCCGCCAAGCCGGCCGAGAAGAAGGCAGCTCCCGCCGCCGCTGCCGCCAAGGGCAAGGTGGAGAAGCCTAAGGCCGAGGCCGCCAAGCCTGCCGCCGCCGCTGCCGCCAAGAATGTGAAGAAGGCCCCGGAGGCCGCCAAGGCAGCCGCCGCTGCTGCCGCTAAGCCCGCAGCTGCCAAGCCAGCGGCCGCCAAGCCCGCTGCTGCTGCCCCTGCCGGCAAGAAGGCCCCAGCTGCTGCCCCGAAGAAGGACGCCAAGGCTGCCCCAGCTCCGGCTGCCGCTGCCAAGGCTGCTCCGGCCAAGAAGGCTGCCTCCACCCCGGCTGCCGCTCCTCCGGCCAAGAAGGCTGCTCCCGCCAAGGCTGCCCCGGCTGCCGCTGCTGCTGCTCCGGCTGCTGCCGCTCCAGCTGCCGCTGCTGCTCCCGCCGCCAAGCCGGCACCCAAGCCCAAGGCCAAGGCTGCCCCTGCTCCCAGCAAGGTGGTTAAGAAGAACGTGCTGCGCGGCAAGGGCCAGAAGAAGAAGAAGGTGTCCCTGCGCTTCACCATCGACTGCACCAACATTGCTGAGGACAGCATCATGGATGTGGCCGACTTCGTAAGTAGACAAAGAGGAAGGGCAGCGCCGCTCCTCCACATGGGCATCAGTTTCTACCGCACCAAGCTTTCCATTGCCCCCAAAATTTAGCCAGGGGCTCTGGATAAAAAGTTGTGGTTACAGCGAAGCCTCACATCCATTATGCGATAAACCGCTCGCGGACTCTTGCCGTGCCGCCTGCGGTTAACAACTTCTGGAACAGATTAGCTTGGCTTAACTTGGCTTTATAGGATCCTTAGGATCTTTAGAATCGAATCTCCGTCCGATCTCTATATAAAAACCGTATTGCTTCGCTGCCTTCTCACCTGGGCACACGCGTTTCCGACAAGGGGCTCTGGGCACTGCACAACGGGGTAGCCATTGACCGCCAGTGACCTGGCACTGGCCAGTGGTGCAACCGTCTGTGAACAGCGTCAAGCCGTGCTATGTGTACCGCCACGTGGTGGGCCCTGGGATTGAGTTGCGGCCACAACCGTGGTCGCCTCAGGCCAAAATTCATAGTGCGCCCTGCTCATAGGTTGTCGCAAGTGTCGTGACACCTGCAGGTTCTCCCAACTTTGCAGGACCTAAAATTGGAGGTTACTAACCTCTCCCTCATATAGTTTCCCCATTCTTGAGACACAGACACACACCCGCTAAGTGGGCAAACCGAGAGCGCTGAACGCGCCAAGAATTTTAGAGCAGGGCGCCAGATGGAAACGCCGCCCCCCGCCCTACCAAAGTGGATCAGGTAACTACTATTAAATAGGCTTAACTTATATATATAGGCCACGCCGATTTGCCGTCAGAGAGTGAGCTTAATGCGTCGCTCTGATGGCAGTGTACTCAGTGGCACATTAAAAAATTGGACACTCTTCTTTATTTGGGCCTTCTGTTCTATATCCACTCGACTCTTGGCCTTAACAAAGAAAGAGACATTTAAAATGTTGAATAATATATATATATGTGTGTTGGATATGCTCCTGAAATAATGAAAACAAAACTAACCAGTAAAATCCCTACTATTCCCCCCAACTCGCAGGAGAAGTACGTCAAGGCCCGCCTTAAGGTCAACGGCAAGGTGAACAACCTGGGCAACAATGTCACCTTTGAGCGCTCCAAGCTCAAGCTGCACGTTAGCTCCGATGTGCACTTCTCCAAGGCCTACCTCAAGTACCTCACCAAGAAGTACTTGAAGAAGAACAGCCTGCGCGACTGGATCCGTGTGGTTGCCAACGAGAAGGACTCGTACGAGCTGCGTTACTTCAGGATCAGCTCCAACGACGACGAGGACGACGATGCCGAGTAAACATAACACCACAGCAAAATCACACGTTTACAATGATCATTCTGTATTGCCTGATTCGTTTTTATTAAATAATCTCACGACTCCGAAAAGAGTGGAGCTCGTGTTTTTACACCCGCAAGCAAAAAAGTTGTGAACTCTGGAATAAGAAAACCCTTGGGGCGAGGGGGATTAATCGCCGCCAAATAAAAGCCAAAAGCCTATGGGGTGTGATTCCCCTCGAGAACATCTTGGTTGTTTTTTTTTTTTAACTGTGTGATTTCATTATGTGACAATGATTTAGAAAGCTTTAATTGCTTGTAATTTTGTTGTAATTGTGCAAAAGATAAATCATGAACACAGAGAGATCTCTATAGCTCGCTCTGTCTTTGTTGTATTTTAAATACTTTGTTGTGAAAGCTTTTTTGCTCTGATATATTTACTAATGAGCAAAAAAGAGCTATCTATCTCGCTCTATTCGGTGTTTGTTTATTTGCCTCTTCCTTCTTTCGCATCTTGTTATATTATATATTATAATTTTAGTCAGAACTTTGCAACGCAGGGAAGGAGAGATCTAGATCATCTGTCCGTTTCTACGCAATCTAGTCCCTCAGTTTGGAAGCTATCTGAATCTGATAAAGATCTCCACTCGGAGATATGACGAGATGAGAGGAGATAAAGATCTCCACTCGGAGATATGACGCTTTCCTCTACGCTTTCTCTTGCTTCTGTAACCATTCGGGCTAGATGTTGGAATTGTTTTTCTTTTTATTGTTTAAAAAACTCATCCCAGTCAGATCCATATTTAGTTAACGCTGAACAATGATGCTTGGGGAGTCGAGGGCTCTGGGTGTAGGCGAAAAGCTTTTATTTCAACAATTATCCAAGTGCAACAAACAGGTTTCGGCTTACAACAATTATGCATAAGCAAGCAACAATTACGATTAACAATTCTAGCAAAAATATACACTCTTAGTGGGTGAGAAACTAACATATTGTTTGCCTTTTTTTTGTTGGGCTATTATTAGTATATAATATATATTGTATATATAGTTGATGTATATAGTTAGATATTCGAATGTCTTTCAAGCGCACACTGGGACGAGATTCACGTTGCGTTGTGGGGTTTGGTTTCCCCTTGGTTTTCCCCATTGCAATCATCACAATTGAAGGCTGAGTGAAGGGGGGACACTGACTACTACTGTATACGGCATACGGAATAGGGAATATAGAAAAGGGGTATCTATATGGGGGACCGGCTCTGCTGGGGAATGGTATTCTATGGTACGGCTTAAATTAACAATTTTGTTGTCCATTTTTTTGTTTGTTTTTTTGTGGTCCAATTAGCGCCCTAGATTATCGATCTTGGGACAGTGCAAACACAAACATTCATTCCCAAGGCCATGCCAAAGCTGGAGTGGAGAGGTACAGTTGGGTACAAAGAGGGAGAGAAAGAGTAGATTCGAATGGGGGAAAATACATAGCTGGAACGTATTCCTATTCGCGTTCCCTTCTAGTAGCCAGCGAATCCCCGCTTGACCATGGAAATCACCGCCAGCACTAGCAGCACCATCATGCTGCTGCCACCCAGTTGTTCTTGTCCGCTGGTCACCTGGTTGGACTTAACCGAAGCCTGCACCGGGGCAGCCACATCTGGTGCCTGTTGAACTTGCTGGGAACCCGGCTGTACGGGTGCCATGGGCGCCAGTGGGGCTGGACCCTCGCCAGCTGGAGCCGCTGGTGGCGGCGGTGCCGGATAGCAGGCAATCTTCTCCACCTCCACCATTTTAGTGCTGTCATTGGGATCCGTTTCGTTGACCTTGGTGGGCACACAAATGATGCCGCCCGCCGGTGGCGGAGCAGCAGCATCCGTTCCAGTCATATTCGAGGCCTCCGGGTTGAAGGGTGCCATGGGTACCATTGGAGCGGGCTGTGGAGCCTCTTGTGTTCCATTCATTGGTGCAGCAGCACCAGCACCAGCAGGAAGTGTTGCTCCAGGTGCCGCTGCCACACCACCGGCATTGATCACTGTGGTGCCATCGGTGGCATTCACCGGCACTCCATTGTTGATAATAATGATGCGATCCTGGCCAGCAGCTGCTGCGGGAGCTGCGGCGGCTGGTGAAGAGCTACTGCTACCGGAGGGCGTGAGAGCGTGTCCCAACAGAGCACCGCCCAGACCGCCAGCAAGGAGACCAGTGCCTGCACAGCAAAACAATGAAATATTCATTTTAGAGGGGAGAAACCCATATAGAATTCCAAAGAAAACTCACCGAATCCCAGACCGGAGGAGGACTGCTGCGGCGGCGCCGAGTAGTAGGTGGCGCCCGGTGGCAGGGCAGAGCCCGCCTGGTAGTAGGTGGCACCCGGCGGCGGAGCAGCGGCAGCCGGATGGTAGCCACCAGCCATGGGAACATGTCCTGCCGACGGATAGTAGGTGGCACCAGCGGGCAGGTTCGATGGATAACCGCCGGCATGTCCGGCACCCGCTGCCGGATAGTAGGTAGCGCCAGCCGGCACACCTGAATACTGATTGCCATGATTCTGGGTGGCGGCACCATAGCTAGGAGGAGCAGCGCCATAATTGGGAGCATGATAGGCAGGCGGCGCTTCGTGCATATTGGGCCTAGCACCGCCGGCAGGATTCGATGCGGAATAGGCAGGCGGCGGTCCCTGGGGCACATTCCAGCCCGGCTGCGGAGCGGCACCAGTACCAGCTCCCGCTCCCGCTGCCGCTGGCCGATTTGGCTGCGAGTTGTAGTTTGAGTAGCTGAGCTTGGCGGCATCCGCATGCGAATTGCCACCACCACCGGCGGCATGACCATTGGTGTTGTAGCTCGGCTGCGTCACATGGCCAGAGCCCGACGAGGAGGAGGTCTTGCGGTTGCCGTTGCCCTGGTTACGGCGGGCATCCACAACATCGCCGCCATGCGTCAGCAGCAGGGCGAACACCGTCCAGGCGACGAAGGCAAGTCCCCGGCTTCTGCCACTGGTGGCCTTCATCATCATCATCATGGGATCCTGACGTCGGCAGTTAGTAAAACTGAAATGAAACGTACCACATAACAAAAAAAGAAACGAAGAGGAGTCGCACAAAGCGCAAAAACGAAGAGCGTCAATCAGCGATCAAATCAACTGACGTGCATGCTAATTGCACAAACCCGTTTTGTTGCTTTCGCCGCTGGTTCGCTTTTCGGTTTTCGGTGGTTTTAATTGTTGTTGCTGTTGCCGTTAGCCCCGAGAGCGTTCGTTGTTCGCGTTTAAAAGATTCGATCGTTATAGTGATGAAAACGTCGGTGTTTTTTGCCCATCGATGTCTTGCGATGTTTTTAGACGATATTCGATGTTGTTTTTCAATTCACTCCAAAAATTCTGCTACGGTTTTCACCGAAATTCGCTGTCAATTTCACTCTGTTACGGTTTAATTCCACCGATTAGATTCTGTTACGATTTCATTTCAGCAATAAAATTCCGTTAGTCCACCGACAGAACAGCAAATTCTGTTAAAATGAGAGTCTGTTACCTCTGAAATTAGCTATTTCCCGTAAATATTTACTTTGAAGCTGCTTTTTAGTGATGCTGAAAACGTCGATGTTTTTAACATCGAGGTTTTTCTTAGCGATGTTTTTGTTGATGTCGTTATATTAGGATTTGCCAGTGGTGGCATTAGAGGTGCAAAACCACCGATATATCCATGGGAATCTGCTAGAAAGCGGGAATACATCGATTTCCAAGAAGAGACCCATAGCAGCCATCTTTCCAGCACTGAAATATATTATATATTTCGATATCAGCCATATGATAGCCATAGCAGTCAGCTTTCAGACGGGTTCTTCTCATTTGAGTTTAAAAATGTTGCCCCAAAAGCCCGCAATTTAAAATAAATGTTTTTTTTTTTTTGTTTTTTTTTGTATACACATTTATTGCAAGTTGGTTTGTTATATCGTAATTTACGTGTATGCCCCGCCACCTGTAACTACCACAACAATGTACGCATATTCCATTTTGCTTAGTTTATGTTTTATGTACGTGAAACGCTCTCTGGTTAAAAAATGACCTTTGTGTGTTTGAGTGTGAGTCCCTCTCGCTCCACCGCCTGGACAGTTGCTTAGTTTCAACTGGATTTACTTAGTTAAAATGAGTTTCTGTCTGAGCGGAGTTTGTAGTGCATTAAAAATTGATTCGATTTCGATTCGATTTACTCGCTTTGCCTTCTTCTCGTTACTTTGCTAACAGAATGCACTCGTTATTTGTGTTTGAGTGTGGCTGTGTGGGCTCGGACAGTGTGACCTTGTGGGTGGCTGAGTGTGTTTTGGAAATGTCATGCTCTCATGTTTTCGTACTCATAACTTAATAACATTAATAGTATTAAAAAAAAACATATTTTGTATACATAAACCTTTTGTTTTTTTTTGTTTTTAGTATCATTTGTCGTGATTACGCTTATTTTTTGGGTTTAGTTTTAAATTACTAACTACTTATATAATGTAATGTTAACTTGTTTTACTTGTTTTAATTTGTCCATAAAGGTTTTTGTTTTCTCAATCCACCTCTCCTTCCTTCCTCTTCCTTTCTCCTCCTGTTCTCAACTCCTTCGGCCCCCGCTATATGTCTTTTCGGGTGTTTTCCTTTTTGTTTTGTTTTAATACGAACTGCAAACTTCACTTTGCCAGTATTCGTTTTAGTTTGTTTTTTTCTTTTTGTTAGTACTCGTATAATAAATCTGAACAATTTGTCTTAAAAAATATATACATATACGTAATAATTAACATTTCGCTTTGTTCTCCGCCGTGCAATCCATCCGTAACTTGTGTATAAAATATTTTTTCCACTACAAAAAATCACTCTTTTGCAAATAAAACTCAATAAGTTCCTTTGTTTTCCTTCTTGATTTGCTGTTAACATTGTTCTTCTTGTTTGTTTTTGTTGTTTGTTGTTTGTTGTTGTATTTGTCTAGTCCGTCTCATCCGTGTGGGGGCGTTTAGTTGGTAGTGGTAGTGTTAGCAGTGTTTTTGTAGTTCTAGTTGTGTTGCTGCTATCCTGCTCGCTCGCCCGCTCTCTTCCGTTGCCGCTGCCGTTTTGAACGGAAATCAGAAATCAGTGTAAACAGAACAGAACAGAGCGGAACGGAACGGAACTCATAACGGTTTAATTGAACGGAGATATGGTGTTAACGAAAAAAAGAGTCTCAAAGAAGCGCGGACACACATCCGGTATACATGTGTGTGTGTTTGGTTGTGTAAAATTGCATTCAAGTTTGCTTGTGTTTTGTAGTTGGCACACCGACTTAAGATTGTTAGTTAAATTTCCTTGCTTTTACAATTAGGGTTTGGCTTTGGTTTTCCTTTTCGTTTTCATTTTCATTATCATCTCGTTTTCGTATTCGTTTTCTGAGTATAGTAATCCTCGCTAAACACTTAGAAGACACACACACATAAACAAATACCAACACAAACGTTTATATCCCTCTCCTCCTCCAACTCCTACTCCTCCTCTGATTCTCTCCTCCCACCATCCCCACATCTCTAACTCTAAAGTTTAGTTCTCATCATTATTTACTTGGATTTTAGTTATTTATGCGTTTAATCGTTTGTTTTAACCTTTGTACATATTTAATTCGATTTCGAGTTTACTTTATTTTCCGTGTTTTAAGCACGTTTTGCTCGCCACAACAACAACGCATGCACAATTATAAATATTCCGTTTTATCTCTCTTCCCAATTGAGGCGAGTGTGTCTTTGTGTGCAAGAGTGAGAGACAGAAAGAAAGAGAGAGAGAGAGATAAAGAGAGAGAGAGAGAGAAAGAGTGTGTTTTGCATTAACCGTTAGGCCACATGCAAGAGAGATTCCCCTTTGTTTTGGCCTTTAGCAGGGTTGTGGGCGAAGGCGGTGAGGGGGCGGCATTGGGGTGGCGTCCCCTTTAGCCCACTCTATCTCACTCTCTCTCAATCTCTCTCTTTCCCTCTCCGGCGAGTAGACGGCAATGAAAGTGAGTGGAAACAAATGGAACGCTGGCAAAAATAAAAGCATCTCTAGCAAAGCGGTAAAAAGGAGCAACTAAAACGGAAGCGCCGAAGGTCGTGTGATTATCTCTCCTAGCGAGAGAAAAATGTATAGCTATAGTGTTATTTTTCTCTTTGTTTTTTGTTGTTGTTTTTAATTGTTAGTTTTTAGTTTTTATTTTTTAATTATTGGTTGTTAATTATTTGTATTTTTTTGTTTACGTTTATTGTGTTGGCGGCACATAAGCAATTTCCTTATCAAAATCAGAAAAAATATAAGTACATACATACACATACACACATGTATATTCATATGTAAATATTTGTGTTGTTTTTTTTTTCTCTTCGTTTTTTCGTTTGTTCTTTAAATGTATATGTAGGTGTATATGCAATAACATTTATATCGTCGTAATCATATAGCAAGGTAAATACATATAAATCTGTTAATGTGTATATTTTATATTGGGCGTGGCAGCCTGCGCGTCCCTCGTTTGGGAATGATTTTTTTTGTTTTTTTTTTTATTTTGTTATGTTTTTTGTTTTCTTCTTCGTAAATATTACTATCCAAAAAAAGACAACAAACAAAACAACGATTACAAACAATCAAACGGATTACATACGCATACCGAGCATTCTTCTCCTCATTTTCGATTGGGACTGATTATTCTATTTGTTTCGCTCTCTTCTCTTCTCTTAATGACTCTTGTTAACGTTTAACAGTTCAATCGCCAAAAGTGTAACGGTTGATCTCTCGCTCCTCCTCGCTATCTCGCTCCCAACGCTCTCGTTCGATCTGCTTTAAAACTTATTTTATGAATTACTCGTCGGTTACATCTGCTGGGGTTGTTGTCACTTCCTCATTTTTAAGTTAAGTTTAGGTGTTTACTGTTTTTACTGTTTTACATTTAGTTTAACTTTATACAATCTTTGGGTTTCATGGCTGCGGTTTCTCGTCGGCTTTTGTGTGAGGCGTTTTGGGTTCTCTTTCTCTTTCTCTCTCTCTCTGTCGCTACTCGCTCCTCTGCTAATTAGCTAACACCCTGACTCGCCCTGTCGCTAACTCGCTAACTCGCTATCTTGTATCCTTTTCTCTAACTTTTCGAAAGCTTTCAGTTTACATTTTATTTGAAACGTTGATTTTGATTAGACGCACTCGTCCTAGGATGGCAGGAACACCTGCCCCAGTGCTGATGCGGCTCCTGCAGTTCGTCCTACTTCCACTTCACAGCACTGTCTCCATTTCGGCGATTTCCGTCTTGTACGACCTGCGATCCGGGAATGGGAACGAGAACGTGAAACGGAAACGGGAGCGGGAACGTGTGTGCCCCCAGGCGTTAGTGGGTTTGATTCGGGATCTGGTCTCTATGTGCGACATAGATAGAGGTAGCTACTTCACACCAAGCATGCTTTACGGATATACCATATATATGTATATATACTAAGTGTGTACAAGGTGGCAGGGGTGGCGGTGGTGCAGTGGCACAGTGGTGCACAGGACATGCGTTCTGGGCTATGCTAATTAGCCTGCCAGCCAATGAAAAATGTGACAAATTGTAATCAGCCGAGGCCTTTGGCCCGGATTAGGAAAGTGGGAAGTGGGAGGCGGGTTGTGCTGCGCGCTGGGATGATGGCGAATGTGTGTGATGTTAGGGGGAACCCCATTAATGGGAGCTGGAAGCATTATAGAGGGGGGAGGTAGCCAGTCCAGGGCATCATCAATCAATCAGAGTCCAACGAGCAGCGAGCAGCACTCAAGGGTTCACATGTAAATAAATTAGTGCCAAAAAAGTAAATGCGAAAAGCGTATCAGCGGGTTAGAGGGGAATCGCGCGTCCTGCTGATACTCCTTTCTCTGTCTCACAATAAAGGGTTTTCCCCTTTGGGTATCATTGCTGTCCATCGTATCCATCATCATCATCCATTTATTAGTCAACTTTTCGGCTTCAGGTTCTCGGACTCGCCAAACTTTTTGAAGTGCTTTTCAGGTTTTTCCACGTGTCGTGTGTGTGCCTACAAGGGAAAGTATGGCGAGTAGACCTCCTTCTCCTCCCCCCAGCCTAGCACTCTCTGGTTTCCCAATTTCCAACTTCATTTGCAGAATTCAGAAACGCTGAAAAGTTTTACCTGCATCTGCTGTGTGGCATCCATAATGATAACCACAAAGAGCACAGAGACGACACATCTGTGCATATATATTCGGAAATCGAACCTCGAGAATGCTTAACTCCTTCGCATAATGGACATTGGATTGACGAAAGGGGCAGAGAGCAACCTTAGAGCCTCAACCATAACCCATAAACCATGACGGGCGACTGTGTTTACTTGCCAGTAATTAATGCAAATTGCGGCCTGCTTGTAGCACCTCGATAAGCGACAGGACACCACACAGTTTGACATTTTAATTACAAAATGATCTTAGCTCTGGAAAGAGCAACATTGTTACAGAAAATTGCAGGCAGGACTGCAGGCAGGACACCCACTCAACCCACTATCGTCCTCTTGCTAATCAGAATTAAGCACGGCCAAAAATCTGTTAAAAAAACTAAGGGCCCATTATATTTCTGGGGCTGGATTTATAATCCTAAAAGCCTGCCATTCAGCAGGTGCCGGGGCAACGATGTCACGAGGTGGTGGCCAGTGCACACGAGTGAGTGATTGACTGGGTGACCCAACACCAGGTAGGCGGTGATGGTGATGGTGTAAGCGATAATGCGGATGCTACTGCTACTGCTCCTCTGATCCGTTAATTGCTGGTCCGGGAGGACCAAAGAGGATGGGTGTGTGTCGTAAAGCGTACCCACATCCGATTACCGGGGCCAACCTCACCCAGTAGCCCAGTAGCCATTGTGCCCAGCAACGATATGCAAATGGAAGGACCTACACACAAAGCTCCCAACGACTGCTGCTGCTGCTGTTGCTGTTGCTGTTGCTGCGAATGAATGACAACAGGAACTGTCGGAAATTGTGCTATAACTAAGACTATAACCAGGGATTGTGTCTCTGCGTCCCTTTCAACCACCACCACCAGCCCAGTGGCATCGAATCAGGAACCGAGATAAAGTAATTTAATAAAGTCATTTCCATATATTTATATAAGGGCGGCAAGCCAGAGCGAATGCCCCAAAGGGACGGGAGGAACGACAAGGATGTAGCAGCAGCAGCAGCAGCAGCAGCAGCAGCAGCTGCCCGACATCATTAGCGTGGCCAGCAAGGACATCGGCTGCCGTGTCCGGAAAGAACAACACAGAAGGGGGAGATACGTATGTACAGGAATGGAGATGGAAATGGAAATGGAGAAAGCTGGAATGTTATTTCAAGCAATTGCTTAATTTAATTACAATGGGATATGTGTGTGTGTGTACAGGAATCGTGCAGGGGTAGTAACAAGGCCACAGCATGCACAAAGAAAACTTACCACCTGTATAGATCTTGGGCGCTGGCGGCAAGACTTAGGTTGCCCAGCAGCGGCGGCCGCTCCTTCAGATGATGGTGGTTCAGTAGATCTGAGGAGGAGGCCAGCCTACAATTGAGGAGAAGTGAAAAAAAAGTGAATTGTGGCTTTCCCAGGAGTTCCGTGAGGTGCAAAAACCCACCTCAGTTGCGGCGCCTTGATCCCATGCTTGTCCATCACCTTCTCCAGCTGCCGCACACGCAGCCGCGACATGTCCAGCTCGTGCTTCACCTTCCACAGGTGCGTGTCGCAGATGGGATCGTTGCAGCGATGCTTCTTCAGTATTTCGGTGGCCTCGTACACCGCCCCGCGGAAGGTCAGCGATTTGCCCATCGAGAGCGATATGAGGGCGCAACAGTGACCGCCATCCTTTTTGGCCAAACGCTTTCGTATGTACTTGAAGTAGACATGCTCCAGGAGCAGCAGCAGGGCAGCCAGCAGGATGCCAGCCATCAGGAGCAGGAATGCCGAGAGGAACTGCTCGAGGGCCAGCGGATCGGAGGATTTGTGCTCCTGCTTACCGGGCCGGCAAGTGCCCGTCATCCAGTAGCGACGCAGTCGCTCCAGATCCCCATTCGCCCGGAACTCCAGCAGTCGCTTGTTGAACATCTGCACGTACTTGGAGTTGCGGCTGAAGGCCAGTCCATAGCCTGGTGGCAAGAAGAAGGTGGCATGAATATGAATATGGGCGGTTTCGGTTTCGGCTTCGGTGGGAGGTTCATTGCTTAGCACAATGGTGTGAGCAGGCAGCAAAATATTATATATCATTTGAATACAAATAATCAATTTACATTCTCTTGGGCCTTGGAATTAAAGACTTTTAACGTTCCTTCTACATGTGAAATGTCGATGATAATTACAAATATTATCGATATCATGTATTTCCTCTTAATATGTGTATATCTATTGCCAATATCAACGATGTAACATTTTTGGCATAAAAATCGATAACATTTTAAATGGTTTTTTGATCATAACTTGGCTTAAACTCAACCGATTTCGGTCTGGTTTGGTTTTTTCTTCTTAGTTTTTAGATTAGAACTTTTCTGCATTCAAAACTAGATTTATAATTTTTTGCCAATATCTTACTATTTTGACGATGTAATCCCTTACTTCTGCACTTAAAGTAATAAAAAAAAAAAATATATATAATATATATCTAAAATCATGAAAAACATGTACAACAGAATGTTAAAAATAAACAAAACAAAGTTCTAGGCCATTTTTCGACCGAGTTTCATACAAATCCCAAGGGTACAATGCTCTTTTCTTAATTGAAACCCAATAAAACCCCACAGTGCGGCTCAAACTCTGTCCTGGGCTGGGCGCACCTTGAGGCAGCCACACCCCCTAAAAGTGTGTGCTGCCAAAAGTTTCATAATCTGCCGTTTGATAAGTTTTAAACTCGTTTTCATACAGTTCACACTTGGCCAAATGCTTTGTGAGTTTAATAATAACTTTTAATGACAAACTAAATTGCTTAAGGAAGGGGAAACACCCACCGCCACCCACCCAGGATCCAAAAAAGGTTGCAACTTACCCGTCATGGCATACCAACTGCCCACCGTCATGAGTCGGCAGTCCTCGTCCTGGGCCACCAGGTAATCCAGCACAGTGCCATCGTAGATGAAGGAGTCCAGGTTGCCATTGAGCACGGCGGCCACTCCATCAGCCACACTGGTCTTGTTGTACCTGAGGGATAAGTGGGGAAAGGAGGAGGTAGGATGAAAGTCAGGAGGAGAGTCAGCAGGAGACAACTCGCGGCCACTCACTGTCGCATGTAGTTGTGCATGACATTGAAGTACTTGTGGATGGTGGAGTCCGTGTGGCTGTACGGGATGGTGCCGAACTTGAAGGAGGGCTTGTGGGAGAAGGGGTGCACCAGGCGGCTGTCATTAAGGCCGCTGAACTCGTGGAACTCCTCCCTGGAAGGCAACAGTTAACAGGTGGGTTAAGTAGGAGGCAGGAGGTAGAAGGTAGGAGGCCACCTACCTCAAAGGGCTAATATACTATATATTACCCTAATCTGATCCTTACCTGGTTATCATGAAGGCGGCCAAGTTGGCAGTGTAGATGGCCAGAAAGACCACCGCAAAGAGGGCCCAAACGTTGGTCATGAACCTCGAGGTGAAGCCCCGCGGCGAGTCGACATGGACGGCGGCCTGGAAGAGGACGGCCCACACCAGCCAGTAGGTGCGGAACAAGGAGAACCTATACGGCGTTACGTTCGTATTCTGCAGATACAGCTTCATGTCGTAGCCACTGGGCGAGAGCCACTCGAACAGAAAGATCATGAAGGTGGCTGCCTGGATGGCCACGATGCCCACCTGTGGGCATCCATCAGTGGAGAGAGATCCCGATCGAGAGAGAGAGAGAAACAGAGAGAGAGAGAACGGACTTACCCAGTAAGAGAGAGAGAACTCTGGTGGGGGAGGAGAGAGAGAGAGCAAGAGAGCTTGGACCAGGACTTACCAGCATCCAGGAGGCGGTATCGAAGGGCTCCAGGAAGGCCGTGGGCGATATGATACCCGTCCGCTTGGCCACCACAATCGCTATGCCCGTCTCCATGAAGGGCTCCGAGAAATCGACGACTGCCTCACGCTCCGTGTTGATCATCAGCGAGGTGAGGACCATGTCCGTTTTGCGATTAACCAAATCGGCGATCAGGCCGTTCCACTTGCCATTCTCGAGGGTACCCCATTTACCATCTTCGACCCGCACCAGCTCGTAGGTGAATCCCAGCTCCTCGGCGAACTTCTCCAGCAGATCGATGCAGAAGCCGCTGCAGCATTGGTAAAAGGACTCGTTGCGGTGTGCCTGACCCACATCGATATCGGCGGCCATCTCATGGTCGGCGGCCACCCGGCACAACACGCCGCGATCCATTAAACACTTGCCACTCACCGGATCCGCGGGCGACAGATTGATATAGGGTGCCTCTTCGAGGAATGTGATCTTCAAATGGAACTTTTCCGGCACGCCCTGGGGCGGGGCATGTGAGTTGCCAGGCCACGCAATGTCGCGGATGTCCAGTTTCTGGGTCTCCCACGATTTCCACACTCCAATCTGGCCACGCCAAATTGCAGGAGGAGGAGGTGGATATTGAGTATTCGTATCGAGTGGTGGCAAGTGGCAAAGTGGCAAGTAAGTAACGGTGGTGTAAGTACAAAGCGGTGAAAGATCATAGACATTGCATGGGGAGAGTGGCGAGTGGAGAGCGGAGATTGTGGAGATTGTGGAGATTATTGTGAGCGTTGAGGAAGAGTGAGCAGAAAAAAGAAGGAGGAAAAGTAGCATGCAAGGACCAGGCAAGGAGCCAAACCACTTACCTCCTCCCACACGAGATTCTTGTTGTTGGCACTTGGCCGCAGGTTCATGATCTTGAGCTCTGCGGAGCGCAGATCCCCGTCCGCGGTGAACTCAATGTTCGGCTTGTTCAGGTCACCCTCGATGGAGACGTTGCGCAAGTACTTGAAGAAGCTACGGAAATTGGGAAGTTAGAAACAGAAACGAAGGCAACGAAAAGCAAAAAACGGAAGGGAAATGATAACGGAAAGAGCTTAGATCCAGTTCATTACAAGACTGACTCCCCAAAGGATTAGATAGCAGATCCCCCCACTTACATTTCACCATTATCCCAGCGACCGCGACCCTCGTCCTCGCAGGACAACGACTGAGTGGTGAGCCGTCGATCCCTATTCGCTGGATCCGTGAGATACGCCTCAACGCCATAGCTATAGATCTTGATCGCATTCGATATCTCATTCATTAGCGCCGCACTCGAGGTGTCAAAGTGTACGCCCAGCATGCCCACCGGAAACTGTGAGTGGGCATCCTTCTTCTCGATCACCGACTGACTCACCACCCACACATAATTCTCCCCCGTCAGTTTCATCTCCTCGGCGGCCCTCAGTATGGTGATGGCCTCCGTTTGTGTGGCATACAGCAGCATAACCCGCGCCTCGCTATTCACCAGCTCCATCAGATCGCTCGTCCGCGTGACCACAATCGAATTGAGGATGGTGAACTTGAAATGCTCCTGCATCTCGGCCACACGCTCTCGAACCGCCTGAACGAAGTCATCGTGGCCCGCAATCTGGGATGTGACCACCGAGAATTGATGCCACTTGTAGCGCTCCAAAATGCTCAGCATGGCGGCGCTCTGGTGCTCAATGCTCGGCGCCAGCTGTAGCTGCAGCGTCGACTGCGAGGCCCTACGCTCCAGGCCCGAGTTGTCGGCATTCCACGAGATCACCGGTATGCCCAGGTAACCCGCCAGCTGCAGAAAGTACTGGGCGGAGGCGGTGCTGTGTCCAAACTGTTCGTTGTTCATCATGTACAGGATGGCCGAGACATTAACGCGCAGGAATTCCTTGCACAAGGTGCTCAAGATAGCTGATAGGGATAGGGGTAGGGAGGAGATGGGAAAAGGATAATACAAGATCGATGTTATTATATTATATTATCATATATTTTTATATACATAATTATATCCTTGCAGGGTATTATAGTATTATTTTTTAGTCAGAAGTTTGCAAACGTTGTGAAGTAGACATTCATTTCCGACACATCAACAGCCGAGTCGATTTAGATGAGGGTATTTAAACTTCGGCTTGCCGAAGTTAGCTTCCTCTCTAGTTTATATATCTGGTATAAAAATATCAAATTCATTATTTCTACTCTACATTTCAGTATGTAAGGTGGAGTATGATAATGTCATAAATTCCTATTTGACACATTTGGAAGACAAACTTCCTTCAAAACAGAGAATTATGGCAAAAACTGAGGAGGTTTCGATGGTTCAACAAAAATAAATGACACTGAAATCAGTCTTCTATTTCGAGTTCTTCCTTACAAACAAAACGATGGTTGAATCATTTATATCGGATGAAAAGAAACTAAAACTAATATGGAAGGCTATACAAAAATCCCATAATGAATGCCACGGTGGGCCACCTAGCGCTCCACCCGTCACAGTCTCCTTGACCAGCACTGCGGTCACTCCATCGCCCGGCCAATTGGTTACACTCTGCAGACGCCTTCGAAGACGGCCACCTGGTACCTGGTACCTGGTACCCATTGGCTCGCCCATGAAGCCCGCATCCCTCTCAATAGTTGGCAGCAACAACCAGCACAACCACCGCCACCACGACGAGCAGCAGCAATGATCAAGCCAAAACGTGCTCCTCCCAGTGATTACCTCTGTCACACTCTAACAACTAACAACTGAGTTAATCTCCATTTTCCATTTCCATTTCCATCCTGCAGGGAAAACGACGGCCATGCAGGAGGATGTGAAGCTGTTCTGTCCTGTGGAATAGCGTCCGGCGTCCAGGCAAGTGAGTTCTAACTTTTAAATAGTTTTAAACTAAGCCTTGTTGTTGATCAGGCATTAGCAGCAGTTCGATAGCATTCGATGACAAGACATTGTCAGGTCACTGGGACGGGACGGAACGGGACGTGCTGGAAACGGCAGGGGGGAAACGTCCTGTCAATGCTTTGGCAAAATGTGGAAATCTCATCAAAAAGTTTAATTAACTTTTTCATCACTTTACTTCTGCTCTCTGCATTCCACACAGCGATGAGATGGAGAAGGGGAGGATGATGGTGAGGACGACGAGGTTGAGGATAAGGAGGAGGAGGTGGAGGAGCTTGAGCTAGAGCTAGGGTCCTGGGTCCAGGGTCCTGGGTCCAGCTAATTTTCAACCCCAACTGCCTGCATTCAATTACCCATTTCCATTTCCATTGCCATTTCCAAGCCGCAGAGATCTATGGGCCCTGATGCCCTGATGGGCACACGCCTTCAGATGATGGATCGATGGTTGGATGGACCTTGGCCCGATTGGAATGCGGGAGGGCAACCTTTGTTCGCCTTTAACCGAGGATGGAAATTCACTTAACGGAATTAGGACTTGTCTTCTCCCCCTTTAATTTCATTTCATTTCACTTGGGGGGCTGGCAACATTTTTGATTCTGTCCGTCCGTCCATTAGAAATTTAATTGCGTGCATTAAGCACAGTGTAATTGCATTATCAAGTGTTGGGTGCCCACCCTCGTCTGCTCGCCTGCTTCCTGTCGTCCTGGGATATAGGTAAGGGTACGGGGATTAATCGGCATCCCGGAAAACTGCCTAATGTGTGGCAGGTGTGGCAGGTGAGCGGCAACTCATCATATGGTTTGCTGGGTAGCTGGGCAAGGCCGTTCCCGTTCCCATTCCCGTTCCCGAAGGACTCACCGGAAGTGAGTCTGATGGCGTTTCTGTAATGTGCAAATTGAATTTTGACACACAGGCAAAAACCCAGCTCCCCTCCCCAGCTCCAGGCCGGGAATTTAACTGCCAAAAAGGACTAAAAGCAGCAGCAGCAGCAGCTTGTTATTGTTGCGCCACTCAGGAGGAGCGAGTTCTTAGTGAGAGCAGGAGCCAGAGTCAGCTGACAGCTGTCAGCTGTGACTTGGCTTCGCCTTTGAATCCGTGGGTCCTGAGTCCTGAGTCTTGAGCCTTGAGTCCCTGCGCATACGTCCTGCTCTCTGACAGCCAGCGGGGTAGGAGCTTGCCTCTGTCAACTTATTATAACATCCATTAATTTCATTTAAGCATCATTCAATTGCCTTCGTTTTTATCGCAAGTTATCACAAGTTGCCAACAATGCAAGTGATAGAGTGCAGGGTGATGATGGGACCACCACCACCTTCTCCTGGTCCTGGTCCTTCTCCTGCTTTGCCACTGCTCGTGTGTCCTCGGGGGGAAGTTGCAAACTTTTTACAAAAGGCGCCAGGCAGGCATTCAGGCAGGCAAGCGGAAAAACCGCTGACTGGGAGGCAAGAGTAAGGGTGGAGGGTAGGAGAAATGAAAGGGAAAAGGGGAAAGAAGCAGGGGCAGTAGCACTAACAGCTTTAAGAGCTCCCAACAGGAGCTGTGGAAACACACTCAACTCACTCACTGAGTGCAAGTCTGGCAAACTCTTAGTAGCAGGGAGGGAGTCGCCTCCCCACAACGAGGGCATAAGGCACAATTAGGAGTCACAGCTGCTGTCCCCCAGCACATTCGATAATTCAATGCTACACACTAACTGGATGCTGCGGGCCAACAGCAGGGACACAGCCAGGACACACCCAGGACACCCGCATCACACACAATCACAATCAATCGTTTTGGAGGGATCAAGTTAGCATTCCTTGCACACAATTAAACATTTTGCCGCGATAATTCCGGCCGATTAAGCACACCTACTGGATCCAGGATACAGTTCAAGCTGTGTCTTTGGCTCTGGCTCCTGTCCTGGCTCCTCCTTTTTGCTTCCTGCCCCCTGACTATTTCCTAATTTCAACCTGGGATTGTCAACCAGCCATTGTCATTCTATACTCAACCATGAATTCTGACCTATACTTACTTTCCCAATATAGCTAGTTATGTTTTCTGGTTCAGGGATAAGAGGGTTTTCCACAACCCTCAATGAGCACGCATATATTCCTGATCAATTTCCCCAAGAGACATATTTCCAAAGTAGGTTTCAAAAGAAAGTAAAAAAAATGTATAACCCTGGTGGCTGTATAGTTATATTACATTATATTATTGAAATGGGATTAAACAAATCAAGGAGTCTACTATTTTAGAGTTTTTTCTTGCATCCTTGGCAATCGCAGGCCAAAACTCAAAGCCCAAAAACTTACACACACACACATACAGGATCTGACAGGGGCGTGGCAAATGCCAATAAAAGGGAAATGCCATGTGTATGCCCAGGATAGAAGCAACAGTAAGGGGAGATGGGTAAAGGGAGTAGAGTAAAGGGAGTAGAGTAAAGGGTGTAGGGAGTGGGGAGAAGGAATCAAGGAGCAAGGAGCAGGGAGCACATGCAAGTAGCACAAGCAGGAACAGGGAGCAGAAAGCAGAAAGTAGAAAGCAGAAAGCAGCGCGACAGGAGCCGAGAACTAAAGGAAGCTGTGGAAGCTGAGGAAGCCAAACTAAAACCCAAGGAGACTGGGCGCTGGCAACTTGGCGCATATTTTATAACTTGACGTCACTGGGGGGAGGGGGGAGCATCACCCTCTGCCGCCACACCCACACCCAACCCCACCCACAGAGAGTCCTGCTTCCACTTACATGAGAGCAGCCGAAATCCGCATGACGACAAAATGACAGGAACTCTGGGGGCTGCCAGAGTGGCAGAGTGGCAGAGGGTGTGGCCAGGACGAGGACGACGCCCAAAAAACATCTTATCGAATATCAAAGTGTTGCCAGATGATTTTTCGCTCCTCCTGGCTGGCGTGTTGTGGGGGGCGCCATGTGTGCCTGGGGCCTGGTAGTGGGAACTATGCCAGCTTAGCTTTCAGTACTTGAGCTGCTTCCACCTTCCGGTGCTTTCCTTGCCGCGTTGTCAAAATTCCAACGCTGTTGTTAGCATCGAATTAAAACTGATTCATTCGAGCAGGCAAGGGGCAGGGTTTGGAAGGGTTTTGGGGTTGGGTTTGGGGTTGGGTTTGGGGTTGAGTTCGGGGGGAGTGTCCTCCGCTTTGGCTCAAGGACATGGCCACGTCGTCACACTGCCTCGCAAGGCAGGTGAAACTTTGGTGCAAAGTGGTTGAGTGAAAGTAGTAGGTTCCTACCCTCCTGGCCGCACCTCCGGTGGTTAGGGGGGGTTTCGGGTTTCAGGCCGACTACCAGAGAGCCTTGAAGAGGAGCTCCTCCTCCTCTTGCTCCTTCTTCTCCTCCTGCTGCTGCTGCTGCTCCTCCTTCTCCTCCTCCTGCTGATGAAACATTCCCTAGTATTAAACCCAACACACAGACAGAGAGAGAGAGAGAGAGAGGAGAGTGTTCTCACAACCGCAACCACTTGGCCAGTTGGGGCCATTAGGCGTGGTTTTGTCTCCGTCTCCGTCTCGGAGCAGTGCTGGTCGTTGGTCCATCATTAGCAACCGAGCGTGTATAATCAGGCAATTCAGCGTCCATCCAGGATCCTCCTGCGCCTCCACATCTCATCCCACATCCCACATCTCACTCTACACTCACATCTGTTGTCAGCTCTGTCGCCGCAGGCATGTGTGCGATGTCAACAGACTTAAGCGCAGTTCATAGTTTGTAACCCGAAACCGAAGCGGCACAAACACAGACTGACACACACACTGCTCATTGCTCTGCTCTGCTCTCCATTCCGGCAATTCCCAGTGGTTGGCCCCACAGTCCAAAGGATCAACCGCATGGCCCCAAGGCAGTGGCCCAGCCAGCTCCTCTGGCTTTCAATACAAGTCCCTGTTCCACTGTCCTCTGTCCTTTGTCTTCTGTCCCCATATTCCTTGTTTCTTGCTCCTGGTTCCTTGTTCAAGTTCAAAAGTCTACCCTGCCATCGAGACACGAGCATATGGCACAAGGCAAAGGGACCAGGACCAGGACGAGGACCAGGACGAGGACGAGGACGAGGACGAGCAGAGTACGAGACAACTAAGCCCGAGGGCCATTCTTGACCTGGCAGTGACTCCAAGGCGGCGCCAATTAGTGGGCTTGGACTTGGGTTTGATTTGGGCCAGAGACCGGGGGGGGGGTTAGGGTATTCTGCAAACTTAAAACCCAGTGTATATGTGTGTAAGGGAATAAGCCCCACTTGCGAGGGTATTTTCTTAGCTCAGGCAAAGTAAGTCATCTTCCCTGTGTCCTGTGTCCTGAGTCCTGAGCCCTGAGTCTCCCCCCATTGTCCTGCCTGACTTGGCCAGAGGCCAGCTTGGGCCTCTTTTTTCTTTCCTTTCCTTTCATTTTTGTATATATTTTGTTGTTCTTTTCTCCATGTTTGTGGCTTGCCCTTGGCTACGCACGTCCGGCTTGGCGGGAAATTAAGGATGCAGAAGGACCAGAGTAGCAGGCAGCGCGGTGCCTTTGGAGAATCAATTTATGGCCAATGGCAGCTGCGGCTGCGGCTGAATATTTGCACGTTGCCAATAAATAGGAAGGCAGGCAGGCAGGCAGGCGGACTCTGTCGAAGAAGAGGAGCTGGCATGAGTAGGGGGAGGTCGGCTGACCAGAGGAGAGCATAGGGGGCTTTCCACTGAGCTGCACTGCAACACCATTGGGCCACTGGACACAGGAGGTGGGCAGACTGGACCTGGCAGGTGGCAGAAATCGTTTGCAGTTACCGACAGAACGGGAACAGACCTCAACAGCTTGTTAATGCGAGATGGTGGCTGCTGCACGGGAAAGGACATATAGACGTGGTGTAAACACGGTTAAAGGCGTTGCTTAACTAATACTAACAAAAGATGGGCTGTTGATCATATTAATGGTGGTGACTTTGGGAGCTGGCTGAGGCCGAGTGGTGGAGAGTTGTGGAGATGACAAGAAAAATGACTTACGGCCACCCAAGGGAGGGATCCCAGTTGTCCGGCCACACAGACAATGGAGTGATATATGGACGACGTTCGATTCAAACTTCAAAATGTCATTTAGCAAAGTGGCAACCGAGGGTGTGACTTGAGAGGCAAGTTCTGCCCGGGATCATTTCCATCATTCATTCTCCACCTCCATGACCCTCTGCCTCCCACACATTGCGCATACGCCGCGTATGCCGCTTAAAGCGGACTCTCTGAATAGAATATAATATTGAACAGCTTTCCTATAGCCAATTTTTATTGATAACTAATACGCTGAACACCTGAACACATAATTATCCTGCAATTAATGCCAATTTGATGGCTTATCAAATATCAAAGGCAAGCTCTGGGTGGGTCCATGGAAATCGGTTAGGGGATAAAGGATTATATGGCCATCACCATGTCCACGTCCATGTTCATGTCCATGTCCATGTCCATGTGTACATCGTGGCAGCGGGGTGAGAGCAGGGTAATAAGTGGGAAACTGCAGTGTGAACAGCTGACTGACAGCTTACCAGGAACTCTGACAGATGACCATTAACACCACCGCCTTCTGGGTGGGCTTTTGTTTTATTTTTGGTTTATAAAGTTCACCTTCGAATATTTATGTTAGTTTAAGCTAATTTTGGAAATTATAGGAAACCCAATTTTGCAGAATTTAATGCATATTTATCAATATTTTTTTATATTTATTTGCACCCTTAAAATAGAAATTTTTATGCTTGTTTTGAAACCTTTTTTAATATTTTCAAGTGTTTAAGTTTTGTTTGTTCGGTGTTTTTTTTTTTTAATATTTTGCTTTGAACTAATTTTAATTCCTTAGGAAATTGATTTAAATCGATATCTATAGATTTTTTAATAATATAATATATTCCAAGCTAGGGAAATGCCTGATTTATATTTACATCAAGTACTATTTATATTTCTCGAATGTACTTCTTAGACTGCAAGATATATTAAGGTTCTTGACATGAATGTGTATTTCGGGTGCCCCTACTAAGTGTTATTACACTGCAATTATAGATCTCGTCCGGGCTCCTTGGGTTACAATGGGCTACACGGGTTAATGTAGTTTGCTATGAAGACATTGACTTGGGTGGGGAGGACTCATGTCTCATGCCCAACCGCCACCCGCATCTGAGGTGATTGTCCGCCAGTTTTACCCAACGCCAATTTCGGACCATTTTCCAACGCCGCAAATGAGGCAAACTCGATAATCAGGCCATCAAAGTTGATGGTTTTTTGGGGGGACGAAAAAAGGGGCAAGCGGCGTACACGAGCTCAGGACCTGAATGCCAGAGTCCTGCCTGCCAGAGTCCTGCCTGCCTTCCTCGGTAATCGTTTGTTGTGTCTGGGAGGTTAAAGTAATACAATTTCATATGAAATTGCTTTGACACAAAATCATCAACTGCGATGGAGAGAAGGAGGGCCGAGCCGGAGAGCCGCTGAAGAGCTTGTTAGATTGTGAGGACGCTGGTTGTATTCCTCTCCGAAGGATCACAATGCAGACCGCAGTATTGAATTCAATTTCCATATCCCTGCGATTATTAAACGACAAAAGGAGGGCACACTATGTGCATGTGCATAGATGATGCCCAGGATTGGCCAGGATCTCCTCGTTTTTCCTCGTTATCCCTCCCGTTTCTCCCCTCTTTGATTCTGGTGAAAGGAATTCAAAGTTTATGTGGGGGGCGGAGGCAAATCAAGGCAAACATCAGCCAGGCCCAGGACCAGGCTCATTGTTCGGCATTCGAGAAGAGAAATAACAATCGTCTGAACAACTGAACAGAAGTTCTCCCTGTTTCCCCCCCCCCCCCGAACAGGATATATGTATATGTGTGGAAATCCATTATAAATTCCCCACAGACTGCCACTCGACAGAGACAGACAGACTTTGTTTGTTATGTGCTGTAATTTGCGTGCCACACATCGCAGAGCCTTCGCCCTCTCAAGGTCCCCCCTGCCTGGTCCCAGTCCTGGCCATAATAAACATTTAAACATCATTGGAAATTCGTTTTTCGCACACACTTCACTCTCTTTCTCACTCCCCCTCTCTCTCTGTGTGTTTGCTTTATCAATTTAGCCAGCAAAAATTGTGGAAATGCAACATAAAATTTCAATATGGCCCCCGGTTCAGGGGCAATCAGTCTTTGCTTTCGCAGAAATGCTGCTCCTTGCTTCCTGCTCACTTGCTCGTCCTTTTTTTTCGCTTTTTTGCCCCCCCCCAGCAAGTTTGTGCATGTTTGTGCCCAGAGAATGCAACCCTGGGCATCCGCTGGAAATTCAATTTTGCACTTGCAAAACGGCATAGGGAATCAGGCAAACATGAATTCGTTCAAAAAGGGTAGAGGAACGGTAGGTAGCTGAAATCACATTCGGGCACTCGTCAACCCTGGCTTGAGGCTGTCCCTCAATCAGGGCTTAAGCGGGAGTGTCCCTGGAATGTAGCTAGGCAACCCTGCCGTGCCGTTGACAACTCTGTCGGCGGCGGCTCTTAATTACAGTCCAGCCAGGACAGGACATTTATTTATGTCCGCCGCCTTCGCATTTAGCATTAAGCATTTTTCCAACAATTTTCCCATTCCCATTCTCATTTTCGTTTCCATTTTCATTTTCATTTTCGTTCTCATTCATGACCGCTTTTATTGCATCGTCGTGGGTGGTCCAAGGGGGTTAAGCGCTTAAGTAGCTCAAAATGAACGGCCATTAAAGGTGCGTACGCAATTAAGAGAGCGCCAGCCGGGCAGGTGTCGCAGGTCGAGTCGCGACCTCTTGACCCTTGTGAGACTCCAGCGAGAGCAACTCCACTAACAACGAGTTTCATCTATGGAATACCCGAACCCTGTAGTCGTACAGATAAATAGTATCGGCTAGCTCTTAGCTCTTAGCGCGTAACAACTAACGAATGGCGAGTAACTGAAACCGAATAGTGAGTAACAACTACCAAATGGCGAGTAACTGATACCGAATAGCGAGTAACTGATACCGAATACCGAGTAACAATTAACGATGAAAGTAGCATACTGACGGACTATAGACTGGACTTAAATTTAAATTCAATACCAAAGCTTGAACCGATTTGGTTAATTCTAAAATTACTTTATCGAGATTCAGTGTCAATTAGCGAGTAGCTATTACCGTCAAGCTATAAGCCAGTATGAAGTAGCGAATAGCGAATACCCAAAACGAGCTAGTCGCTTGCCGAGTAACATTTAACGGGTAACGAATAAATAGAGTTAAGACCACCCCACCACTCACCTGTGGGACTCGGCGTCAGCGACATCATATCGAAGTGAATGTTCTTCTGCTCGAAGGAGTAGTCCTTGAGGAAGGTCAGCTTGGCGCCGCGCGTCTTGGTCAGCCCGGTGACCGCATTGTTGATGCTCCGCAGATACTCTCGCTTCCCGAAGTTCGTGTGTGGGGCTATCAGGCCGATGTTTAGTTGCTCCTTGTTGGCAGCGGCACTTTTGCTTAGGCTGCCGCCCCCGTTGGTCAGCCGGAGGCAATGGCAGCTGTCCAGGCTGATCAGGACACCGAGCAGGCCCACCAGAAGGAGCAGGGCATGGGCATTCAGCGTGATGGTTGGGCGTGGTGTTTGGGATGAGACATAGGCGGATCGTGTTTGGCTGTGGCTATTGCTATTGTGCTGTTGCTGTTGGCTGTTGGCAGTGTTCCAAGTGATGTTCCCACTTCTATTACTATTATGGTGGGGTTGGTGCCTCCTCCTCCTACTCCTCTGAACGGGACTGCTCCTCCAACCGCATTTCAGCTTAACGCGACTGGGCATCATGGCTTGGCTCTGGACTCTCGGACTCCGCCTGCGACTCTTGCAACTCCTGCTCCTACTCCTGCTTGCTCCTCCCAAAAGCCCTGCTGCCCTAGTGCATCTGCCTGGATGGATTATTATTGAGTGTGCGCTCTCCTTGGATATCCCTCTGTCCTTGGTGTCGACTTCGCCTCCCTCTGTCCTTCTCTCTCCGGGAAATTATGGAGCTTGTATTGACGGCTACTAAATTTAAACGTCGGAAAAAAGGCACAAAACGAGCCGTACTTGGTTAGTGTTCAATGTACGTACATCTGTGGGGGGTTTGCATACACAAACACACACACTCCATACACTCCAAACACTCTACACACCTCCCACACACCTTCACTCAGGCACACAGCCACTCGTGCGGCAGCAACAACATCTGCAACATTGGCAACACTCGTCGTTGACGTTTTCCGCCATTTCCGTTTCCGCTACTAATTTGTTATGGCCGGAACACCATGGAACTGTGCGAGGACTACACCACCTACCCCTCCTCCTCCTGTGTCGTTCTAGAGGGAACTCACACAGTGGCACACTTCCTTTGTTACCAAATGAATGGAGAGGATGCTTTTCTCTTTCTCAAATTTCTTTAAACTTAAGAGGAAAATCATATTGAAAAGAATGGAAAAAGAAGGAGAAATAACTCTGGCACAATAAATATAAATAAGTCAAGATACAAGGTAACGAGTTGAGAATAATACCTACCTATTAGCGAGTAGTAAAAATTAAAAAAGAAAAGAGTAATACTAAATTTCCATAAACTTAAGAGGAAAAGCTTTAAAAAAAGAATGAAAGTAACAGAGGAAATAACTCTTAAAGAAGATCTATAAATAAATTGAGACAAACAGTAACGAGTAACGAGTAAAGTCTACCCATTAACGGGTAATAGAAAATCAAAAAGAAAAGGAGTTCGAGATTTTTAAACCAAAAAAAATTAAAAAGGTCATATCGTCAAAATTCTTACAAATTGGCCAAATGCATTAAAAACCAAGAGGAAAAAACCAAACCAGAGTGAAATAGGTTGAGTTAAGGCAAAGTTACGATCAAAAAACCACTGAAGGAGTTCGCGATTTTTAGGCCAAACAAAATTAAAGGGGTCACATCGCCAAAATTATCAAAAATTGGCAAAAAAATTGGAAACCAAGTTTTAAATTCAGAAATGTTCTCCATTAAAAACCAAGAAGAAAAAACCAAACCAGACCAAACCAATAAGAAAAAAACAAACCAGAGTGAAATCGGTTGATTTTAGGAAAAGTTACGATCAAAAAACCAGTGAAGGAGTTCGCGATTTTTAAGCAAAAAAAAATTAAAGGGGTCACATCGTCAAAATTCTCAAAAATTCGCCAAAAAAATAGAAACCTAGTTTTAAATGCAGAAATGTTCTCCATTAAAAACAAAGAAGAAAAAACCAAACTAGACTGAAATTGGTTGTGTTTAGGAAAAGTTTGGATCAAAAAACCACTGAAGGAGTAATAGTTATAGTAAATAGTAATAGTAAAAGTAAATAGATCCTACAGTCTGGCAATAAATCGATATTCTACATAGAAGTAATATAATCGAAAAATAATATTATCGATAATATTAATATTTCAATGTTAATTGAAATATTTTTCGATTACTTAAATCTTGTAAAGTTAAGTGCGATATCTTATATATGGATTCATCATAGCTTACCATATGTTCGATATCACAACATTTTAATAAACTCCTCCCCCCGAAATGCAATCCCCTTATAGATTAGGGTATGCCTCTGCACGCTGAATCCTGCGATTCGAGTTCGGGATTCAATTTGTGCGCCGCGCCGCCTGGCGTTCTACATAAATTAAATGCGACATTGGTCCGCATAATCGGCGCTCCACACACACTCACTGGGCACAGGAAGGGTGTGCGCCTGCTGGCACCCCCCACGGGGGAATGCGGTAATTGCTCGTGAAATTTTCACTTTGAATTTTGAATGTTTGTTCGCCGGCAAACAGCAGTAAAACCAGAGTCAGAGTCAGAGTCCCAGATAAAGACAGAAAGAGGCAGTGAGAGTCGAGAGCAGGCGGAAACAGAAAGCAGCTAGCAGAAATCAGGAATCAGAAATTGGAAGCAGGACTAAGGAGGGCATCGGGTATCAGGCCCAGGATATCCAGGGTGTGGCTGGGACCTGATAGGCGACCCACGCTCCAAGCACCAAGTTCTACATGCTGCCCCTCCTCTTCCCAGTTGCTCCTTTCCAGCTCCTCCTCCCAGCTCCTTTATGATAGTCATCATCATTAATATCCGCACATATTGCGGCTGCTGGTAGTTTCCCTGTATCTCATCCTGTTTTTCGCCGGCATTGTTTGGTTGCCTTAGATGTGGCTACACCGAAAAAAATCCCATTGTTAAGTGGGGAAATTCTTTATTAAAAAATAATATAAGCAGGGACATTCAAGAAGCACAAACGGGCAGAGTGGATTATATGAAAAATCACAACTTTGAGCCTGTTGATACCTCTGAGTTAAATAGTCTATAAATCAATTTAAATTTAGCTTTCGATAAAATCATCATCAGAAAATAGCAAAGATTCTGCTATACTGCGATTTTTTAACTCGTTTCTTGTGAAACCAGCTTTCCATGATGCTTGGTTGTCCTTAAAACAATCTATAAATCGATTTAACTTTTGCTTTCAATAAATTAATTGATAAACCGATAACAGTATGAATTCTGAATCGCCTGAAACCTTGCTTTCCCATGAAATTAGCTTTCTGTGAAAATAATCTATAAGTCGATTGAACTTTGAGTTATTTATTAAAATGATCGATAAACTGATAAAAGTAAGACCACTGCTAGGCTGAGAGTTTCTACGATTTTGGTTCTATAAAACTTGCTTTCCATGAAGTTAGCTTTTAGGTGAAACTTGCTTTCTCTGCCAATAGACTATAAATCGATTTAACTTTTGGTTTCGATAAAGTAATTGATAAACCGATAACACAGTATCAACACTGCTTTGCAGAGATTTTTCCAGCAAATCTAATAAAAAGATTACTTTCCATGAAACCTGCTTTTCCTGCAACTCTGCCTTTACCCAAACCTGATTTTCTCCTGGTGTATGGAGAGGCTATAGCTCTGGCTTTGGTTTTGGCTTTGGCTTTGGCTTTGGGCGTCGCCTGCTGCTGCCTCGTGTCATCATCGAATATACACGACCTACCCCCCAACTCCTAGGGATGGATGGGTGGATGGGGGAGAGGTCCTGGGCTCCTGCGTCAGCAAAGTTGCTATTGCTCTGGCTCCTGCTCTTGAGACTTTATGTTTCGTGCTTTCTCGCGCAGTTTGTGGCTCCGCAGAAAGCAGAAGCTGCTTTTTTGGGCTTATAATTTGTCGGTTGTCTGACGGGCCCTATCTAGGCGCCCCGTCTACCCCTCTGTGTGCCTCTTCTGCGACCCTTTCTCCTCTCCCCTCGGCTGTCTTTTGGCTTAAACTGTGTTTTGACACTTAACTGCCGCCTGTCGGCCTGTCAATAAGCATGGCAGCGGCAGCGGCAGCGAAAGAGTGATTACTCGTCCGCAGGACGTCCCTGTATCCAGGAGATACAGATAGAGAGTAGGAGCTGAGGCGGGAATGCTGCTGCTGCTGCTGCCTCATATGCAATGGCCGCCAAAGACGCCGAAGGTCATGGGCTCCGGCTGGGTCTCCGGCTGGTGGTGGGTCTAGGACTGCTTCTCCTGTGCGTCTCCTGTGCTCCTCCATCGGCTTCGTGTGCGTGTGCTTAGCCGTAAAATGTCTGCTTCTTCTGCTCCTCTACTGCGTGTGTGTGTTTGCCTGTGTCTACATGTGTTTCGTCCTTTTTGGGTACATGACATGGCCGGCAATAAATTGTATCTTGTATGGGAAATAACAGAGAAGAAACCAAAAATAAGAGCAGCAGCCTCGGGGGAACGGGGAGTGAGTTACATCGTCATTCATCGGACGTGTAATGAATTCACGGCGTATTAAACTTTTGATTGAAAATGTTTGCTATTGTTGTTGTTGTTGTTGTTGGTTGTGGGCCTACACAATGGCATTATCATCATCTCTGGCTCTTGTCCCGCTCCTGCTTCTGCTCTTGATTTTTCTCGTCCTGGTGTGTTTATGACTTTTGCCGGACATCCTTGGGCTCAAGTTGTATTTACTTGGCTTTTAGGTTTATTTTGGGACCAGGGATGGCACAAAATATCGATATAACCAGTCGATAACTGGGCGATAAGTGATAAGAGAATCTAACAAAATAATCGGCATAAGAGAAAGATAAAAAAAAACATATTTTGATAATTGATGCTTATGGAATTTATATTGCGATATATTAATTTATCGATAAATCAAAGCTTTCTCGATATATAATATATACCCAACCCCTAATGGGGACAGACACCCGTCACAGTCTCTCCCATTTCGCTTCCATCTCCTTTCGAGCATCCTGGCAAACCCCTTTTTTTTTCTTTTGACCGTTATTTACTTTATTTTCTGTTGCCTCTTCTTTTTCTGCTTCTCCTTCGCTCTCGGACCACGCCCACCGAATGCAATCTATTTATTTATTTGTTTGAGCTTCCCACTTGGTCCTTTTTGTCGTGCTTTATCGAAGGGGCCTCCTTGTTTGGTTAGCTTTCTGGGGGCTGGGAACGCTGTCTAATTTGACAGTGCGTCGACCGCCATCAGAGGGCAGCCCCAGCCCCAGTCCTGCCTCGTCCTGACTACAAACGCGACATTTCCCAGCCATTTCCCAACCATTTTCCCCTCAAACGACGACACCTTCCTTGGGGCGTGAAAAATTGCCGCGCGTTATCTCTCTGACACTGATGGCATTTTCTCTGCCCCGCTGCCACCGCCACTCTCCTCTTGGTCCTTGGTCCTTGGTCCTGGCTGGCACCTAATTCATTAGATCAGACTCACTGCACCCGCAGCAGCCGCGAAAGCTTCCTGTTTACGGCGTGTTGTGCCGCCAAAACAACAGACAAACAAAAGTTTGCTTTTGCTGCCCAAAGTTTGGCCCGAATGCAAATCCCACGAAGCACACGCCGGGCCACCAGCCAGGCTGCAGGGGCACAGGACGAGTGCGAGGACTCGCAACAAGCAAGGAAGCAGCCGCAGCTACAGCACCATAGTGCCATAGTGGGTAAAACGGGGTGAACTCTTTGATACAAATTGCTTATGGAATTTATGTTGAATATTATTTTGAAAATTGTATGGAAAGGTGTATTTTGTAAATTTCTTGTTAGCGATATAGAAAACGTTGTAATACTCTTAACAGAATGTTTAATTAACGATATATACCCTAAATATTTAGCTGATTCTTCTCCCACATATATAGAATATTTTTATTTTTCGATGCTATCCCAAGTTACTGCAGAGTTTCTACTTTCTACTTTTCTTTTCTACCTTTAGTTTTTATTTATATTTAATATATATTTATGTATATTTAGCATTAATAACACACAGTTTCCTACGTTTTGCCCATTGTGCACTGGCCAAAAAAAAGTATAGGTTGGTTTTTGTGTTTCAGCCAAAAGTTGTTGGTCCTCACTGAGCTGTTTCCAGCTTGTTGTGTTCTCAATTTTTGGTTTTTGTTTTGTTGGGGTGTTTTGTTGTTTGGTTGTGGAGATGTTGCTCTGCTGTTGTTGTTGTTATTAATATTATTATTGTTGTTGTTGTTGGGTTGTTGTTCTTTTACTGTTGTTGTTACAGTGTTGTGTTGCCATACTGTTGAATTTGTGTTGTGTTTAATGGTAGGTTCTCTGATGTTGTTGGTTTTAAGACTGTTGTTGTGTTCATTTTGTGTTGTACTGTTGTGTGGTTTTTTGTTCATTAACCCTTCTTGTATATGTATTCGAAAAATTTTGGTGTCAGTTTCTTGGTGAAAAACAAACAAGGCTAAAAGAAATTCTATTCCTACCTATAAAAAACGCAAAAATTCTTAATTCTTGTTGTGTGTACTAGTTGTTGTTGAATTTTGTTGGTATTGCTTGTATTATTGTTGAATAAATAAATTATTCCAGTCTGTTTTAGAAGACTTCTTTCAAGAATCTATATCGATTTGAAATCCCTGTGAAAGCAACTATGTTTCTGAGATAAATACTAAACAATAAACATAAATTTTTGGTTTATTTTCCCCGCAAATCCCATAGATTGTAACTAAAACTAGACCCAGTTAGGGGGTCTCTAGCCAATAATGGGGAGGGGGCCTGGTATCCTGGTATCCTATTTGGCTTTTTGAGGCTTATATGAAGAAAGGTGTAGTCGGAGAAAAGGCCGCTCATGCCTGCCAAGGCTGCTTTGCTTTCGCCTCGAATTAGTGCAAATTTCATAATAGTAAAAATCTCAAACTTTGGCGGGTGGGTGGTGCCGTCAATTATGGAGAGGGGGCTTAGGGGGTTGTATAGGCATTGGGTGGGGGCGTTGGGGGGAGGGCTGGCCTCTTAATTAAAATGTGTCGCAGGGGCCGTGGTTGCCGAGGGAGTGGAAACGAGGGGCCTTTGTTTTGCTTTCGCGCTGTTTTCCTTCGGCACTTTTCATGCACTTTTGCCATTGTTTTCGTTGTTGGTGTTGTTGTTGTTGTTGTTATTATAGTTGTTGCTACACACATTCTTCTCGCACACTCACACACAGGCGCACAGACACACACACACACACTTGAACAAAAACAAAATAAAGAGCAACAGCAATTGGCAGCAGCAGCAGCACTTCATTTCAATACATATATTTTAAGGCACTTTTTCGGTTGATTTTCACACACAAAACTGACTGATTTTTCTCTCTGTGCATTCTTTTCAGATTTTTCTCTTAGTTTTTCCTTGATTTTTTTTCTCGCCGTGGCTGCTACTTAGCGAGCAAAGTTTGACGCTGACGCTGAAACATGAAACAAGTCCACACCCAAAAATGCAAAGACACGATACGACACACAGGGCCACCAATACAGCGACACGCGACGATGACGACGCAGCCTCCACACACACACACACATACACAGACAGAACACACACACACACAGGCACACATTTATACACGCCCAAAAAAAAGGAAACAAAACGAAAGCCACGAACAAAAAGTTCATCTACTTTTTCGATGGCTCTGGCTCTCTCCCCCGCCCGCTCTCTTGCTTTCCCGCTCTAGCGCTGCGCTATCCTGCGGTGTCCTTTCTTTTTTTTTGTTTTAATTTCATTTTCGTATTATTTTCCTTTATTGTTGTATTTTTGTCGTTGTTGTATTTGATATTTGCACTGCTATTTGGCATTGGTGTTGCCGCTGCTATTGCTATTGCTTCTTTGTTATAAAACAAAGCACGAGGCAGGTCCTTGGTCCTTACGTTCACATCCACATTTGGGAGGCTTGGAGCTTGGTCAGTCAGTCAGTCGGTCGGTCGGTTGGTCGGTCGGTCGGTCGGTCGGTCAGTCCGTCAGCGAGTCCGACAGCGATCGATCCTGTCCACGTACCGCGTGTCCACCTCCCTGGTCAGTCCAAGCCGAGCTTGGGCCCTGGCAGCGGTGCTCCGAGCGCAACTTGAGGCGCAGCCGATCGGCTTGGTTCGGTCCTTTCGGTTTCAGTTCGTTTCGGTTCGGGGCGGAGTGGAGCGCGCGCTCTGCGGACTGAATGCGACGAGCCACCGAATGGCACTGCAGCCTCCCAAAGCCCGGGAGGAGGCACAGCCATAGCCATGGTCCTGGCTCAGCAGCCGAACTTGCACGAGGACGAGCCGAAGCGCTTACGACGCACACACAGAAGCACACGGCCTGCGGAGAGGGTGCCTGGTGAGCATTGTCAATGTCACTCAGAGCCAGGGGGGGTGGAGAGAGGGAGTGGGGGTGGGAGAGAGAGGCGAAGGGTCTGGACTTGGTCTCGGTTTCGGTTTCGGTTGCGTTTCCCTCTCGGCTTTCGCTTTGACGCAACGCCTGTAACACGCCCTCCTTCTGCGTATACGTAATATTTCGCTCTCTTGCTAAGAGAGAGAGAGTTCCCGTTCTCTTGCTCTCTCGCTGGCTGGGCGCCGCCTGGCTACCGCGTTGCCACCTGGTTCAGCGAGTCCCGAGAGACAAGTTGGAATTCCCAACCAGTTCTGTTAAGACCATCAAAAAGTAAAGAATAATTTGAAACTGGAGCAATAATTTAGTTGTATGCTTGTAGCTTCAGGATAATTAATAAATAAATCAAATCAAACCAAATCAACCCAAGAAGTTTACTGTCTTCGAGTTTTTTGCTTAAACTTTTTCATTATTATAATTATAATTCTGAATTAAGATTAATGCAATTTTGGCTTATGTTATAATAGAGTTAATTGCAAACTGCAAGGATATACCTACATCGGCTTTCCGCAGTTATTATAATTATAATAATAATGAAATTAAATCGATCATATGCATTAGTCTTAATTCAGAAACATTGGTAATGCTTAATTAAGCTCAATGCTTATAATTCTGCTCACTGAGTTCAAGTTCTTTTTAATTATTATTATTATTATTATTATAACATTTGTTTAATACATATAGTTTATTGATTCGTAAATGCTTAGCTTTATGCATTGCAAACCTTTGATTACAATGGCAAAACCCTGCAAAAATATAATAATGCAAAAACACACATAAAATAATACGAATTTATGGATAATAAATTATAATAATAATAACATTAAACACTAATAAGTAAGAATAATTCTGTGAATTCTTTATTAAAGTTTTATATATATTTCACTCTGGCAACGCCGAAAGAGCTCCCTCTTTTTGCTTCTGCGTCTGCGTTGCTCTCCAGCAGAAAACAAAAGCCTGGACTGACGGCGGCATCTAGTCCTGCTTCTGCTCCTGCTCCTGCTCCTCCTGCGGCTGCTGGGCCTCGCCTCGACCTCGACTGCCAGTGCTCCAGTGCTCCACTGCTCCAGTGCTCCACAGTGGGGCGAGTAAAACCACGTGTTGATTTGTTTTGATTGTGCGCACTTAGTCGCACGTTCAGCGGTCTGGCCGAGGCTCCAGCTTCTGCCACGGCCGCCGCTCCTGCCCATACTGATGCTCCTCTGGCTGCCCGCTGTCTCTGGCTCTGGCTTTGGCTTTCGGCTTTCGGCGTTGGCTTTGGCTTTGGCCCTGCAACTTCTCTAATTGAATCCTTTGCGTCTTGCTCCCTGCGCAGCCAGGCGGCAGCGATGGAGGAGCATATTCCTAGACCGCCATCAACCACAGTGGTTGAAAAAATGCCGCTATTAGATTATCACACCACTCACTCAGAGTTGTGGGAATAATTGTGCGGGTTTTCTTTTGGACCGCCAAAAAAGGATGTGAGAGAATTGCCCCAGGAGCTGGATTAACTTTAGTGTATTCTATTAGACCAACGCTGCGTATACTTAATATTAATCACGCTCTCACTCACTCCGAACCATAAGTCTTATCAAGATTTGTGGACCCCCCAAAAAGGCTATTAAAGTATTACCCAAGAAGCTGGACTTTAGCAGGGAAATTGTTGAGAAAATTTTGAGCAATTTCTGGAGGTATTACCTAAGGGCTCACGCGGCGTATGCTTAATATTTCGCTAATAACTCTCTAAATTTTTAGTGAAAAATGGAGAAAATCCTACAGAAAGTCCTTAGTGCTTAATATTTCGCTAATAACTCGCTTTTGTGTGCCTCAAAACCACCATTTTGGTGGCCGGTTTACGGTGCGTATGCGTAATATGCTGGAACCACTGTGAGCCGCCGCCTGGCTTTTGCCTGCTCATCGTGTGGCCTCGTCCTCGGTCTCGGTCTCGGTCGCGGTCTCTGGGCCAGAGTTTGGAGTTTCGGTTCTCCGGTTTTCAGCCTCCAAAAGCTAAAGCCAAAGCCGAAGCAGCGGGTAAACGCTTTGTGGCACACGGCACACCCCGTGGCAGCCAGCAGCATCCCTGGTTGCCTTTTGCCTAACTTGCCAAATTAATAAATTGCCTGTAAAAACGCACAAGGCAGGGAGGCAGAGAGGCAGAGGCACACTCACTGGCATAGGCTTCCCGCAGAAGATGGCAACGTGTATTCCTTGATTAGATTTGAATGAGTGTGGGTGCCGGCAGTGGGTGCCCATGATAGATAGATTGGAAACCCGCTGCCATGGCTCCTGTTTCTTATCCTGTTTCGGTTGCTGCTTCCGCTCCAGCCTCTTCTGCTCCTCCTCCTGTTCCTGCTCCTGCTCCTGCTCCTGCCGCCCGTTTCGGTTTCGGTTTTCTGCCAGTGCTCCTCGCTCCTCTTCCCCTGCTGCCTGGAATCGCCTCTGTCTGGTGAGTTCGGGGGAGCCTTTGATGGATGCGATTGCGAATCGTTCGCATTGAAAACTCGATTAATTACGCCAGCCGATGATTTCGGGTGGAGACAGGCCTGTGTCCTTGGCAGTCCTCCTGCTCCTGCTCCTTCTGCTCTACCTCCTCTCTGCCTTTGACTTCTTATAATTTCGTTTGCATTATATACCCAGCATAGTGTGTCCTGTGTCTCTGTGTGTATTTAGTACAATTTTGTTTGCTCGACGCTGATTTCATGTTCGTCCTGTGGAGTTGCAAGGCTGTGGAGTTAGCTGAAGGGTTGAGGGGTTGAGCTGGAAGAGCGTTCAAAAGAAGCGTTCATTTGAGCCCAGAGTGTGGGTGTGTCACACTGGCTGGACACTCTACGGACCGCGTTTAAAGTAATTTTGCGCATCATTGGGCCAGGCTCCACAGCTGCCTGAACGTGCGTCAATTAGGCCCGATGCGGCCCGTTCACTTCTCCTCCTCCTGCTCCAACCATTTGCATTAATTCCCACACGCTGCGCCACAAAATGTAGCATCCAAGTGCAGAGCAAACACCAAGCGGGCACCCGGCACCCGGCACCCGGCACCCATCGGCAGGCGGATGACCAATTGCATCCGAGTCCGAACGCGACCCAAATCCGCAATTAGATCACGCCCAGCCACGCCTCCAGCGCCCACACACACACAGCACACAGCACAACCAACAACAAAACAAATCCAAAGCGAAACAAATGCGAACCTTAATGACATTTTATTTTCACCCGGAATTGGATTGGCATTGTGTCCCGGCACTGAATGTAGCCAGAGATAGGAGAGCCCCCCGAGAGCCTAGCCTGTCCCCTTGATTAGGAAGCAATATGTAGCGACAATTGGGGGTTTCCCGCCCCGCCCCTGGTTTCCCCTTGAAAATGAGCCCGGAACCCGCACCAGACATTTGCTGCTTTACGTTTATTATCTGCGGACGACGGGAACTGTTAGCCACAAGAGCATTAGTTTAAAGAGCTCAAATCACTCCCAACTCTAGGTTAAGAACTGGGACAATTTTGTAGTAATCATCTTGACAATTGGTTGGGCTTTCAAATCAATGGGAAAAGGTTTAGTAGAAAGAGGAGTTTAGTGGGGTTTTTTAGACAGGTTTCTTACTATAATTTTTAAAGAGATTTTTCTTTAAGTTTTCGACGGGGTTTTTTTATTAATATTTTAAATGGGTTTTTGTTTTGTTTTTGTTTTTAGAGTTCTTATTATATTTATGTTTATTAAAAAGGGCTTCTTACTGGGGTTTAAAGGGGACTCTATGCTCTTCTTAAAAGCTTTTTAAAATAAAGTTCGGAGTATTTTTAATAAAATATTTTGAGTAGTTTTTTAATTGGTTTTTGATGCATTTCGAGGCAGTTTTTTGTTCAGCTTCTAAAGCGGTTTTTTAATAAAGTATTGTAAGTAGTTTTTGAATTGGTTTTTGATTCTTTTTGAGGCAGTTTTTTATTCTCGTCTTAGGGAATTTTGTGCGGTTTTGTAATCAATTCTAAGGTCTATTTTTAAGCTGTCATAAGGGGGTTTTTTTGAGGCAGGTTTTTAGGGTTCATACGTTTTTTTTCAACTGGTTTTGAACCATTTTTCAGACATTTTCAATGGAGTTTTAATTGGGATTTTTAAGAGGGTTTCAACTGTTTTATTTTAAGTCTAACTGCATACAATAATATGCTGAACAATTACTTAAAATCCCCTTTAGATCCCAGTCTTCAAACTCGAAACTAAGTCTGTCACTGCGCTTGTTGCTAGACTTTGTAAAGCAAACAAACAACTCATGCAGTCCTGACAGGCATTAATCTCGGTTTATGTCCCCGAAGGGTTTTTCAATCACAAACTCGAATCCGGGCCAAGACCCTTCTCCAAGCCGCTGAGTGGGCGTGTCAACCGTGTTGATGTGATGTTGCTTTTGCGGCAAATTAAAGGGGAAGCGGGGAAAGCGGAAAACGAAAACGAAAACGATTACTTCACACGTCATTCGATTTGACATTCGATTTTGACGGCATCTGTCGCCTAAAACAACAACCACAGATCAGCATCAGCAGCAGCAGCATCAGCAGCAGCATCAGCAGCCGCAGCAGTCATGGGAGCATCATCAGCGCCACACATCGCGGGAAGCGTGGGCGTATGCGTGATATTTCCATACGATATTGAATAGGCGCAGCCATTAATTGCTTCTGATGGCTGAGTGGCAGCCCATAGAGGGGGTCTGGGAAACGGGGACAGCGTGACAGAGTGACAACATCATTTATGTGTAGTTTACACTTCTCCGCCAGTGCCACGCCGTGTTCAAGCCGCGCAAACTTGGCACCGGCCTGACAGACTTCGTCGAGTTTTGCCCTCACTGCCGGCGCAGGGATCCCGGCATCCTTGGCATCCCTGTGCATCCCTGTGCCTCCCTCCGCCTTTGTATTCAAATTAAGTACGTGCCCGGGGCGAGTGCACAAATAGTGAAAATAGTTGCCTGCCATCACCAACATTTCCGGATTTGAGGCGGCTTAATCAGCCGTGGCAGGGTGTAGCAGGAGGGACGGGCAGGAGTGGGAGCACCTGCCAGGCGGGTGGAGGCAGTCACCTGGCAGTGACACGCTTGCCTGCAACGTCCATGCAACTTGTGACTTGCCTGTGACAGCTGCATTGACGGCTCGGCACAAAGCGGCGCCACAAAGAGATAGCAAAGAAGCACAGGACAGGACATAGTCAGGCCGAGCAGAGCGGGGTGGAGAAACGGAAGGGAGGGGAAGGAGGAGAAAAGAAATGAAAAGAAAGGAAAGGAAAAGCCAAGTTCCACCTGAGCACGAGTCCCGCAAGGCAAGGGATGGGCATTGAGTGGCACACGCTCCTGTCCACAACCACGCCTCCTTTGAGGCACTTTCCCCATGCTGCTGCTGCTGCTGCTGCTGGTGTCTCTGATTTTTCAGCCTTTGACCAAGGCCGAGTTCCTGTCCCTGCCCCCAGCAGCTGTGCAGGTTATCCCATCATCATCTTTAGCTTCATCGTTAGCCGTCCGGGGCCTCATTAGGTTTGATTCGATTGCGTTGACAGCAGACATCCTTCCGCTCCGAGCAGAGCTTCCTGCCTGCCTGCCGTCTCCACCTCTGGCTAATCTCTAGCCAGCGGCAGAGCTGCGTCATCCATCTAGCCACCGCCACGCCCACACACGGCCAAGTCCAAGTTAAAGCCAAAAACAAGATTCGCTCTATAGATTTTGTTTTCTGTTTTATTTTTGTTGTTTTTTTTATTCGCTAAAGAGCCATGACATCAGCTTCGCGTTGCTCCACACGCACCGGTCCGCCTCTGCCTTAGACGGCCTTGACTTTGGCCCTCTCCAGCTGCGATTTAACTGCAAGGCAAGGCCAGGATCTGTTTGAGTTGGTGCCCGCGGGGACTGATTGCGCGTGACTCACCTGTGATCAGAGCATCGGCATCCACGGCGGCAGCGGCGGCGGCCTGGGAGACACCCACCAGAGTAGGGGCACCCGCCTCCTCCTGATGCTGCTGCTGCTTGTCCGTCCGCTGGAGCACCTGTTTTCGCAGCTTGCGCAGGTAGGCGGCCTTGTACTCCTCACTGGGCTTGCCGCCGGCGCCGTAGCTCACCTCCAGCACGGTCAAAGGGATCACCGTCGAGGAGACGGCCACGAGGTCTGAAAAGAGAGTAAAGGGAAGGAAGGGGAAGATGTACAGGGATAAATATAACTAAGCCAGTTGGCAGGGGTTACCCACCAGCCTCGTATTTCTCCTCGGGATTCAGCTTGTACAGCATGGGCGAAGGCGAAGGTGAGACGCTGGCAATGACCAGCAGCAAAAGGAGCACAGCAACGGGGAGAATATCCATGGCGATCGTCTGCACTGTCCAAGAGCCGAGCAGCAACTAGCTGGCTGAGCTGTGGGTAAGCTAAAGCCCAAGCTACGTTTAAATTCAAATTTTAAACTTGGCGCTGGGGTTGGCAGCACTCAGCTTTTGTTTGTCAACGTAACTATCGATCACTATCGATTAGAGCAGCGTGCCTGAGCTCTCAATATCGATTCATCGAGTAGGGTGTAGCAGTACCTAGCTTTTGTCAACCAAAAACTATCGATAAGAGCCTCTTTCAATATCGATTTACCAAGTAATTAGCAGAGTTTCACCCCCACCTATGGGCAGCATTTTCTTCTTCCGATTCTTAGATTTCCGCTAACATCTCAGTCCGGTCACACTAATTTGCTCTTTTCGACAAAAAAAATTACACCTTGTGGTCGGGGCAGAGTTTTTCTTTATTTTCTGTGGATTAATTGTGGATGCAGTGAGAAACGTGAACAGCAGTGCAGGCAGTGGAAGTGGCAGCAGTAGCGCACCAACGCGTCAGCAGTGGCGGAGGCAGAGCAGCAGCAGCGACAGCGACCGAGGCAGAAGCAGAGGCAGTGGCCAGACAACAAGAACGCAACAAAGACGCGAACGCAGAAGAGCATGAAGCACTGAGGCCTGAGCTGGGCTTACAACAGACACGAAACCAGAAGCTGTACGCGAAACCCAGTCCGCCTGAGGAACTGGAGGGGAGCAGCAGCAGCAGCAGCAGGTGCAGCTAGAAGGGCAGAGACGCAGAGGCGAGGCAGCATCAGCAGCGCAGCAGTCAGGTGCAGGAATAAAGCCCCAGAACTGGACTCTTCCAACAGCAGCCCCAACATGAGCACCGTGTTCATCAACTCGCGGAAGAGCCCCAATGTGCTGAAGAAGCAGGGCACCGACCAGTGGGTCAAGCTGAACGTGGGCGGCACCTACTTCCTCACCACCAAGACAACGCTGTCCCGTGACCCAAATTCCTTTCTATCCCGCCTGATTCAGGAGGACAGCGATTTGAATTCGGATCGGGTGAGTCTCTAGCTCTCTTTACCCCATATATACCTCCCTTCCTGTTCCCTGTTCTCCCTGCTTCTTGTATCCTCCCTCCCTGGCCAGGAGTTGGCCCCCGTAGTGACCCCATGCGGGTCAGCCTTTTCTGGGCCAGAGAGCGCCACACAGAGAGAGAGAGAGAGAAAGAGCACGTGAGCGTGTCCCACATTAACTGCAGCAGCAGCAGTGCCCTGATTCCGTCGAGTCCTTGGGGCCGCCGTCGAGTGGGGGCGTTGGGCGATGGCCAGAAGGTCACGCGACCAAAATAATCATCATGACACTAATCACAAGCAAACATGTTCTGCCATAAATCCGAATCCGCGCCAAAGCGCCAGGCGGAAAGCGGAAAGCGGAATTCCAGATGCCAATATTCCATTTTTGTGTAAACAACTCACCCCCTCGCACAGGCCACCCAATGCTACTTCTCCTCCTCCCTCTCCTTCTGCCCCTCTGAATAGTTTTCAATATAAAGTTTTTGCACTTTTGGTTTGCTTTGGTTCTCCGCCTCCGCCTCCAGCTCTTGCTATTGATTAAATTCTGTGCCCGGGCTGCTGCTGCTGCTGCTGCTGCTCCACGCACGCCCACCAATTAAGGCAGCTCCAACCCCGAGCACATAAACAGGCACCTTCAGCCGATTACCTTTGCCTAAATGGGCGCTTAAATTGTTGGCAGACCGAATACAAGCCCCAGGCAGGGGCAGCAGTCAGTCATTCACTGGGGGGGGAATGGCTGTGGCTGTGCCTGGGAGCCAGGTGGGCAGGGGTAAGGGGAAGCTGTTGTTTTTATTCCAACTGATGGACAGCCAGACAGTCGGGTGCCCACGTAAACAGTTGCATGTGCAGCGAGACTGCCTGGTTGACACTGGGGCATTACTCAAGAGTGACACATTGCCAATAGTTGCGGGTGGGTTGGTTGGTTGCTTGCTTGCGGATACCCAGTGACTAATTCGTTCCGTTTTTTCTTCTGAATCCTTGCAGGACGAGACTGGCGCCTATCTGATCGACCGGGATCCCAAATACTTTGCCCCAGTCCTGAACTATCTGCGCCATGGCAAGCTCGTTCTGGACGGCGTCTCCGAGGAGGGTGTGCTGGAGGAGGCCGAGTTTTACAACGTAACGCAGCTGATAGCCCTGCTCAAGGAGTGTATCCATCACAGGGACCAGGTAAGGGTTACTATCTACACCATTAAGGTAGCTGACGCTAAAGCTTTTCACTTGCCCCCCACAGCGACCGCACGCGGACAAGAAGCGAGTGTATCGCGTGCTGCAGTGCCGCGAACAGGAACTGACCCAGGTGAGTGTGGTTGCTGTAGTTTCAGCTTAATCTCATGCCCATCATTCCTCCGCCGCAGATGATCTCAACGCTCTCGGATGGCTGGCGTTTCGAGCAGCTGATCAGCATGCAGTACAGCAATTACGGGCCCTTTGAAAACAATGAGTTCCTCTGCGTGGTCTCCAAGGAGTGCGGCACAACGGCCGGCCGCGAGCTCGAGCTCAACGATCGGGCCAAGGTCCTGCAGCAGAAGGGATCGCGAATGTAAGCCAAGACCCTAGGCGGAAAACGCTTTATTACTTTGTTGTTCTCTTTGCCGTTCTCTAAGCGAGGCAAAGACCAGGCATATCCGTGTACTTACCAGACGGCGGAAGAGTCGCCGCTTTACTTGCAACGCACAAACTGCTTGGACGTAGAGACTTATGTATATGTGTTATGTATGCTAGATATAGGCACTGAGAGTGTATTATAGCATCTAGAGCCTAGAAGAACCTAGTTTAAGTTCAACTCCTGCCTTGTGTGTGTGCCACCGACTCTCTATCTTCCTTTCATTCTCTCCCATGCTCTCTCTCTCTCACTCTCCCTCTCTGTTTAATTGCAGTCTTGGAATTTAAGCAGAGCCCCTGAGAAAAAAACTGAGAACGCGAGAACTAAGCATCATCAAGAATGAAACCAGAAACCAGACATCAGACATCACAAACCACAAACCTATAAACCCAACTCAGCCCCAAAAAAAAAAAACACCAATTGGAAGAGCAGCCAAGGAAACTAGGAAACTAGCCACAGTCACAGTTACAGCCTCAGCACAGCAGACCAGCAGCAGCAGCAGGAGCACCCATTACACCTTCACATACTGGATTCACACACCACACACGAGATCAGTTCACAGGCTCAGAGCATCATCGGTTATCCTGGTATCCTGGGGGAGGCCATCGACACGCTTCAATTTGCATTCGAGACTAAGTTAACAGCTATTCACTGCGATTCTCTCTCTTTCGTGTGCGTATGTAGAGTGTAGGTGTAGAGTAGAGTGTGTGCCGTGTGCAGTGTGTGTGCTTAGCGTATAGTGTGTGCTGTGTGAGAAGTGTGTGCTTGCATGTGTTCAGCCCGAGAGAGACGTGAGAACCAACTGGAACCAAGCTAGAAAGCAGCCCCTGCTCCGCCAGCTTCTGAGCTTCGCTTCCACGGTTTCCTTCGACGATCCTCCGCTGGAGAGGAGCTCAGCTGCTTGGGGCGTACAATAAGCTAGCGGATATATATACACCGTAACGGAACGTTTTTTGTAGGCTTAGTCTTAGTAGTTTTTAACGCGCTTACAGTAAACATAAACTAGACGCAATGCCCCTTGGTTTAAGCTGCATTTACACATGTCCGAGATAGGGGTAGGAGTCTAGGGCATCCACATGCTCCTGCCCCAAGCCCATCCCCATCCCCATCCCTTGCTGCTTGTAGTAAGTGCGTGAGTGTGAGTGTGTGTTGTGTGTTGTGTAGGCCCGGTTTTTAACCTACCTTGAGCTTTATTTAAGATTTAAAAGCAGAAGCAAAACCAAAAGGATATCAACTTTAATGAAGAAAAGAATTAGGAGAAGTCTAAGGAAAACAAATTGAATCACGACTGAATTTATGTGAACTTGCACACTCAAAAAAGAGAAGCGAAGAGAAGAGAAGAGAAGAAAGTGAAGATGAGGAAGATGTTGAACGGGTGTTGAGCGAATTACCGTACCGGCGACGTTTTTGTACAGACACAAACAACACTGGCTTGATATATATATCTAGAGACGAGGATATGTTAAGTACATGAATGTATATAATTTTAAATAGATACTAATTTATACACGAAAGCAAACGAAAACGAACACGAAAGCGGGGTAACCAGAACGTCGCCACCTACTCGTACTTGTACTCTCGGTACCCATTTTGTAACCATTTTGACTTATTTTACGTGCGATTATATAGATTATATATATACATACTATATATCAACTTATATGCTTGCAAGGATTGTTGTTTCGGCAGACAGGAGGCGATGAGCAGGAGACCTTTACACTAGCAAGTAGAAGCGCAGCGACCGAGTATCAGCAATACAGAACAGAAGGAAACATAACATAAACAAAAGAAGAACAGAAAGCAGAGCAGGAGAAAGCACCAGAAAACAAGAGAACAGAAAAGTAAAGCTAGTTATTAAATATATATATAAACTGAAACCGAAACCTTAACCGACATAAGATTCAGATAACGCTAAGCTCCCTCTAACTCTAATTGTATCCGTAACCCCAAGCCCCAAAACCCAAAACCTCAACAAGGATGTACTCACACCCAGCTCTCCACTCCACTCACGTCTATATACACACACACACACACACATCTCTCTGCACACAGTCCCCACAACAAGCCACAACGAGGAGCGGATCCTCGCCGACGATCGATTCCCCACACAACAAACCGTATAAATATGAATATGTATGAATAAACATGGAACCCTTTTCTAAAAAACACTCCAACGCCATTTTATTTCAACAAATGCTAAGAGAAGGTATATAATTATAGGATTTTTAAATGCTGAAAAATTCGCATAAAAAACTCAGAAGAACAAACCAAATCCCACGAAAATCGGTTGAGTTTAAGCCAAGTTATGATAAAAAAAAAAACATTTAAAATTGTTGTACACATTATTGGAGTTGTTGTTGTTGTAGGCCTCAATCTTGCCGAGATTTTGTACAAATTCAAACATTTCTTAATCTGAAGTACCAGGCAAACAGAATCAGCAGATGGAGGATGAACTTTAGTGCAAATGACGTCATCAGAATTCAAAAGTACCACCACTAAGTGTAAAATCGTTATCGGAAAACCTACAATATGGTCAGACTTTCGTCAGTATTAAAAAGTACCACCACTAGAAAAGCTACAATATGGTCACACTGGCACTATAAAAGCTGCAATATGGTCACACTTGCTATAAAAGCTACAATATGGGCATACTTAGAGGTAAAACAAGAATTTTTCACTTCCTTTTGCCACGTGGTCTCCGGCATTGTCATGGCCCTGATTTGCTGCGGCACTTTGTACGAGATTTACCTGCGCGGCAAGCTCAAGGAGGCCCTGTGTCGCCAGGACAAGGAGATGATGAACACTGCGGCCGTGGCTACGGCAGCCATGCAGGCGGAGGAGGACGGCTCCTCACAAACATTGCTCTAGGAGACCACGGTCCGTTCACCTATGACGAGGCCGATCAATTGGTGGAGGAGGATGAGCGCGTGGTCACCATGGATGCAAAGTTCGGCCGTGAGCGCAAAATAGCTACTCCCTCGAACGCCGTGCACCATTCGTGGGTCATAAAGCACGAGAATGGCGGCTACGTGACGCCCGCCATTGCCAATCTGCCGGAGGCCCTCACGGACATCGTGATCAAGGATCTGCGCAATGTGGACTCGCTGTTCGACTCTGGATTCAGTGACTTTGTTCGACAAGCGGTGGGCAACTCTGCTTCCATGCCCGAGCCGCAGAAGATTGAATCATTGATCGCCGAGATGCACGCCTCCAAGTTCCTGGAGATTGGCGACATCACGCGGGAGTTCACCAACGAGAAGCCCTTCTCCTTTGCCTTCGAGCAGTGGGTGAATGTTGGGCAGAAGCGCTTCTTAAGCATATGTCATAATTTTTGGACGAGGAAACGCCGTCGGTGAGAAGCGTGCTGTACGCCACCGTGGAATACACCGACTATATCGTCTTTGACGATCTGCTGACCGACTTTTACTTGGCCAACTGTACCTTGGCCATCATCTTACTGCACACCTATCTCAGAGAGTCCATTTCTTGGTCCGATGACATGGATCAGCTCGTACTGACGGCTAAAACGGTGACTGAGGCACTCAGTGCTCTGGTGGTAAGCACTCTACTGGTCCTAAGTCCCTGAACATACCTCACCTATAGGATCAACTCTTATTGGCAGATTGCTCTGGACACGTTGCGCGGCGAGGACATCCCCTTGAGCAGCTTGTTGTCGCCGATCACCTCCAAGATTCTTATCAAGAAGCTGGGTATTGCCGAGCAAGACGACTCCCTTATGATGAATGTAAACGAGCTCGGGCATCGGGTGCGCCTCCTCCGACTACAGCGACACCATGACCGCCCATGATGATGCGCTGAAGCAGTCAAGCCGCAGCCATAATCACGACCACGCCCACTCCGAGTCGAGCAGCTCCCTGAAGCAACTGGACCAGCTGGTGCTCAATCTGCCGCCCAATGACAATGACAGCGGCAATGGGCACCATGTGGA
>VNJV01011255.1:0-85253 GCA_008042635.1 Drosophila nikananu
CAACCTCGCGACAGGCCGCACAGCAGTAACGTAAACCGATGTTCTTTTGAATATCATCTACCGCCCGTCCTGCAAAACCAGCGCACTTGGCGTGCAATATGTTATCGCACAGCCAGCAGCCAATTGTAAGATCAGCGGCAGTAATGATATTATTTTTACAGGTTTTAACGGAACAGACAACAGCGGACATTATGGGGACTTACCACTGTACTTTTAAGAATGTAGATAAGAAAAGAGTGCAGCTGCACTGAGAGAGATGAAGAACGAGAGAGCGGGTAAGCGGGTGAGCGTGGGAGCGAGCTTAACGTTTAGCTGTCGCGACTGCGCTAACTAAACGGGGAAGGCACAAAGAGGAATACAAAAAATGCAAAGCAAACACCGACAGCACAACTAAATTGCGAAATAAATAGTAATTAATTACACAAAACAGAATAGCTGCATGCACACGAAGTGAACGGGAACTTTAATAATCACAATATAGAAAATTTTAATAAAACCCCGGTTGTTTTAATCACAAAATTAACACAAAACGAGAGCGCAAGAAAAAAACACGTCCGTTCACTTGGAAGAGAGAAAGAAGTGAACGGACGGTTTCTGATCGGTCCTATGACAGCTATATGATATAGTAGTCCGATTTTGATCAAAATTCAAGAATAATATCTCAAATTTATTCAAATATTGTAAAAATTGGCTAAGTTATACTTTTTTTCATTAAAATTTACCGATCGTTCCTATGGCAGCTATATGATATAGTCGGCCGATCCGGCCCGTTCCGATATATATAGCAGTGAGAGCATATAGAAGACTATCTGCAAAGTTTCATCCAGATAGCTTCAAAACTGAGGGACTAGTTTGCGTAGAAACGGACGGACAGACAGACAGACAGACGGAAAGACGGACATGGCTAGATCGACTCTGCTGTTGTTGCTGATCAAGAATATATATACTTTATAGGGTCGGAAATGTCTCCTTCACTGCCTTGCAAACTTCGGACTAAATTTATAATACCCTGCAAGGGTATAAAAATACTGGTCCTAGCTTGACCTCTTGATTTTGTTTTAGTTAATTAATTGTTAGTAGTAAATAATACTGTCTTCCCACGGTACTGGAATTCTTGGTAGATGTGAATCTTTTCGATTACCACATTTCTCCTTGGACAACTCCCGGATAACTTTATGGAGCACCTCCTCGGATGATTGGGATATGGCCTCTATATACACTAGTCCGAGTAGAAAAATCCAAGGTAGCGGCATTCTTTTTTTAAATTGTACTAAATAGTTCCAAATCTGGTCAACGAAAAGTATTATTACTACTCTACCAAATGAAATGTGCAAAGTTGCCGCTTCGCGCAGACCGGCTACTACCTCATCGAGTTCAAGGAAACCTCGCCCGTTTTCTGAAGTGGGTATAATATTAATTTTAAATTATTTTATTTTAAATATTAAATAGAAATATAAATATATAACATAAAAGAAAACTTTCTTTGTGATAAAGTCTAATGGAAATAAGTGCTCCGCTGACCGAATTCGTTGCCGTCAGACTGTGTTCAATTATATTTATCAATATTTGCTCTGGCGGTGACGATGGTTTGTTTGACCTGAATGGGGGATTCTTGGAATACTTTAATCGCACAACACTTTAGTTGGTGTCCATCTATGACAGGCCTGTTGACGAAGAGAAATGCCCAGGTGGTGTGCAACGATCCCCTGAATGTCTACTAGGACCATGATCGCCGTATCGAGTTCTACCCTAATTTTTTGCCCCGGATTTGGTGACTGGTTCATACATATTACATGTATATTCCGTCTGACCCAATAACTGTGGCGGTTCTTGGGTCTTTTTGTGTGTCTGTGCAGTGGCTCTTTGGATTATGTATTGGCTTAAGCGATGACCAGAGCAACTGGAAAAATTACACCAAGGGGGGCCGAAAACAAAGAAAACACTTTAGTTGGTGGAATATTTTTGGCCATGTATTTTTTGTCTAAGCTAAACATTGAAACATAAAACTTGAACTTGTACTTATGCATACATAGGTATTAAATAAATAAGGACAAAATATTATCGGAGATTACATTTGATAAAAGCAGCATACAACATACAAACTTCCTGAACTGGATATTAAGCTTGCGTTACATTTATTTGTACATACATAATTCATACAAGGTTTGGAATAACATGTCACAGTTTATCTTTGCTATTTTTCGCCTCACATATATTTTGTATAATTTAGCAAGTTTTTCATTGAGACAGGATGACTTGGCTTGTTTTTTCTCTTAACACATAAATAAAACATACAGAGCAGAATTTACAAATTTTGAGCTTACACATTCATACAATTTAGACATTAAATGTACTCTAATTTAAGGATATTACCAATATATATATATATAACTTTCATATCATATAAGGCTGTGCGAGCCGCGCCTGTACGACCCGCAGCTATTCAAAAATTGTACTAGGAAGTAAACGAGTGAACCGCCGGATGCTAATCCGTGGCTGCGTGCAGCAGCGGTTATCGCTCTCTGAACGCATCTTAACAAAAAATTAGGGAGGTCTGCAACGAAGACGGCCCGAAACACAAAACAAACTAATATAAAACGATTAACTTAAAAACATAAAAAATAAAACGTGCGTCTTTCTAGTTTGCAAACTATTTGGAAATGGCTTCCAGCTGCTAGCCCGCCTTCTGGGTTTGCTTCTGCCGCTGCAGGGCCTCAAAAGCCTCGATTTCCTTCTTTTCTTTGGCCTGGTTACGACGCTCGTACTCCAATCGGTGCGAGATAATGCGCTCCACAATACGCTCGGTGGTCATATCATTGCCCGAGTCGATTAGCTCGAAGATGGCTTTCGTCTTTGGCAGGGCATACGGGTCAAGCTTGCCATCTTCCAGCGCAATGGGTGTGCCGCCATGGCAGACGACATCGATTTTGAAGTGTTCCAAAAGCTCTTCTGTGACGCAATAGGGTGCACCAATCACAACCTCGTTAACGAACTGTGAGGAAACGATAAGGGTTTGGTTAAGGGATATATAATGTACCAACCATAGCTCTAAATATGATATATAAAAAAAATAGTGTAATGTTTGATGTATCGACGTTTAACAATTGAACAATTACATTTTCCCGCTTTATATAGTTGAAAAATTATAGTAAAAAATCGTATCCAATTAAATTGTTTTGATTTGGACCGATATATCAAGAAAATATGATACCTAAAATTTTAAAAATCTATGTTTTTAAATTAATTTTAAAATGTCTAGGTCATCGAAAAATATCTATGCATGTTGTTGTTTTACCTTGCAGGCCAGCACGCTGAGTACGCGCTCGTGTAGATTCATAATCGGATAGTTGCTGCCCTTGTACGAGTTGACGACGGGATCCGTGTGCAGGCCCACAATAAGGTAATCCCCCAGTTTGCTGGCCTTCTCTAAAAAGTCCAGATGACCCACGTGGAAGAGATCAAAGGCGCCAGCCACATACACCTGAAGAATTTGAATTTTAGGTGTGTTACGGGAACGATAGAGCGCAAGGGACTTACAATCTTATCGCCAGGATTCGGGGACTTTCCATCGCTAAACTGTATGATTTTTTGGGTGGTCGGCAAGAACTGACTGCATCCGGTCCATGGACTTTTGGCGGCCGAATCTTGACCCATGTTTGATGAACCTGGATGGGATTTCATTCGTCTTTTTAAAATCGTCACTGTTTTTGCAATTTGATAGTTTGTGTAATAAAGCAACGCAGACAAATGAGCATAGTGTATTATATTTTAGAGCGGGAATTACGTTTAGGATTTTTGATTTTGATTTCGTTTTTATGATTCGGATTTTGGACATTGCAGGTGACAGGTCATTTTGATTTTTGCATTATGGATTCATTTCGCGGTTCATTCATTTCATTGAGGTTTAGCATATATTTCATAGGTTTTTCATAAACATTATATATATATTTTTTTTTTTTTGTTAGTGGTAAACAGTGCGTACATAGAAATAAAAAGAAGAGAAAGAGTAAAGTTGTAGAGAGCAACATACATAAATCAAGGAATTAGTCAACGTTCAAAAGGCCTTGGGATAGGGAAACTAATAAACTAATAAATTAAGCGTGCGTGGCCCGAAAACGTATACATATATCGTTCATACTTATAACTGATTTCAATCGATTTTCGCATGCAGAGCAAATGTATAAGAACCAAAAGAGATAAGACAGAAAAGGGAGTGCCAAATAATTAAATGTTACAATTAAATGTTAGTAATTGTTAAAAACTTAAAACACAAGTATATATGAAAATGTCGCAAAAATCATAGGACTTTGCTCGCTGTGATTCTGAAGGACATTAAAAATTAAACATAAAAGGTATGTAAGAAGCGGAAGTGGAACAAGCGGAAGCTACCTTCTTTCTCAATATCATATTCGGCGGATCCCTGGCGGAAATGGTTGCGGGTCAGCAGCAGCATACGACCTACCAGGTCGGTGGTCGAGACGCCAGCCGTGCGTCTAACTTCCCTGAAAAGAAACGATATAGGTGAATACAAGCTCAACAGTCGAGATTAGAGAGATATATAGATCTTTTATATAACATTACGATCTATGTCTGACATATCCGAAAAACTTTTGTTTCCTGTCCATATATCAAACGATATTTTCAATATGATCTTAAAAGAGGTATTTTTTGTAAATTTATATGTATACATCTCTAGACGAAACATGTCAAGGGATATACTAACTTGTATCGATTAGCTGACTTGACCAAATGATATGTGTCCACACCCTCAGCGGTCATTGTAATATCATCTGCAACAGAAATGGAATTGATTAAGGAAAATATATTAGAGGTTATTTGATAATGCACTCACCGCCATGCACACAGAAATCACAGTTGTTTTTATCGAGCACTTCCAGTGTAGTGACATACGGAGCTCCCAGCACCACCTCATCGACCCATTTGATGCCCTTGACCATCTTGACGCGCTCCTCCTCGGTGAAGACGGGCGGTCCCTTGTGTTTAGTGATCTCCTCGTCGGTGTGAATGCCTACAATTACCTTATCACCAAGAGCTTTGGCTTGTCGCAGAGAATTGGCATGCCCAAAGTGAACCATGTCATAGCTGTTTGGCGGAAAGGTACAATTCAATTAGTGGAGTTGTTACACGAACAAGGCAAGTTATCGAAAGTGTGCCGACGGAAGAGCGTGCTGTCTGTCACCTTATCAAACGACATGGAAAGTACATGGGGTTATTGCTACCGGAAATGTCTTTAGTCTGTCAGTCTGTGAGATAAATTCGACAACTTCGACCTTCATGGCAACAGATTCTAAGAAGCTGAGGAAAAGAGTGCCTAGTAATCCCAATAATGGGACATAGACCAGTTTTGCACAATTTCCCTTTTTAAAACCAGATTTATCTATATAAGATTATGTTTACTATATGGATGGTTTGGAAATATGTTATTTTAAACAAACAAATAAAGTTTCCCTTTAACTCAAAAATAGTAAAAATAGTCGAGATTCGCCTGCACAGCTTTATAACATTGCAATTAAAACTGGAAAGCCAGCTTAAATCGAAGAACTTTTTAATTTCTCCACTAAAAGCCTTCATGCGAAAAGCTGGGCGTTTAAGTGGCGAGTAGCCATTAACTTGTCCGGGCTTGTGACCACACAATTTACATAATTTACAGAGAGCGCTATGCCATGTGTGGTCGAGTGCGCAAATGACCAGTAGCCGAGTTGCTATACCCAGACGTCAGCGCTGCGTTGGTCAAGATTGCTCTTTGGACTCGATCATCAGAGTGTGCACGTTAAAAATCGTCGATGTTGAGAGATGATGATGATGATGGAGCAAACAACCAGGCAGCGTTTGGCAATTTTAATTGCAATTGTGCGGGCAGGGCAAGTTAAATATTACATATTCCGTTGATTCTAAGCATATACCTTGCCTATAGGCGCACACGTGCCCAGGCCTGGGTTTGTTTTGGCTTTGGGAAAGCGATAACACATTTGTGGAGACGTGAGGGGCCGCTAAAATTGCACTCAACGACAATTATGTACTTATTTGGAATGGAATTTTTGCCACGACAGAGGCATTTCTAAACATCATCACATCATCGACTTGGGTATGAAATATTTTTGTGGGAACAAAGTATTAACCTATTAAAAATACTTAAATACTATTTTTCTCAAAGATAACTGGAATTATAATTAATTTATTATTTATCATTGATGCAGTTATTACAAAATAGCTGCTGGATATAATAATTTACACAATTTGTACTGTAATTCCACTTTTAATTGGTAAGTAAATGAGGCTACGTCTACAGGTAACCTAACAACTCGACCAAGTGCCAGATGATAAGGAGTAGAAACGTCACCATTATCAAGCTGGTTGCCGAAAAGTAGACCGATAGCCACCTGTTGGTGGGAATAAAAAAGAGAGCTGGCAAAAGGCGATACAAGAAGGGAAAGCGATTATATAATTATAATTAGCCGGCATCAAAACGATAATACAACAAAGTGATCAATTCCCTCCAGCTGTCCAGTGTCTAGCCCCTCACTTCGATGGCTTGATAAAAGCCAAGCAACCATAGAATCTACGTCATGGAATCCAAACATAATGGAAACAAAAATAGATCTTTTATTGTATACAATACATAAGCCTAAAAATATACGAATGATTATGCAGGTGTTGCTCCGATTGATAGTAACCAAGCGGGGAGCAGGAAAGCAGCTAGTAAAAACGTGGGCCATTCATTAATCGAGGCGGAGAACCTTTGCTCCCGGAGATTTTTGCAACAGAAATCTGAAATCTGTGCTGAGCACCAGGGAAGCAGGCAGAAAGCACAAATATACATAGCATTGTACTCTATATGTAGAACAGACCCCGGGGCCGCTTAATCAATTGAGTGAGCAACGGGCAGCGACACAAGCAACAGCAACGACGACGACGACGTTGCTGATTAAAAAAATATCACGCGATTCTTCGTAGAATTTGTGCTCTGACAACGAACCCCTAGCTGGATTCCGTGGGGCCTGGGGTCGAATCCCACCCAACCCTGTGCTCTTACAGTGTTGTTACGAGAGCCCCATTCATTTGTTTTTCACTGGCCCCTAGGTTCATTGACTTGCCCGAAAGGAGGGAGCTGCGAGTACTGGAGAAGCACTTGCTTACGTCAATGATCAATCTCTCCAGCCGATTAGAATATTTGGCTTCGCGATTTGGTTTTGCAGAATAGCAGCTGATGTGGTATGTGTTGTGTTTTCTAGGTCAACCTTATCAGCTAGAGGACTTCTACACTGACAGGGTGTGACCCAGTCAGCAATGGCAGCGCGATTTAAGGGACAACAGATTGTCCCAAGTAACCCCGGAAATGCCTATATTATTAGAAATGTTCTTGTCCGGTTTCTAATCAATTGCTGTTCGGTATTAATTGTAAATTAGGAACAAGTGACCTTAAAAATGAAAATATATTATACATTTGAACTTGACATTCGGAATTTTAAGTGTGAAGCTCAGACGAATTTTAACGGTTTCCCTATCATATGAAGGTGCAATTAAATACTAAAGTTGTATCCCTATCCTTGGGTTAGAGTTAAACGAATAGATCTAGAATTAATTGGTTTTCAAATCACTTAAAATTTGTAAAATATGACATGTCATGGTAAAGATTTTCTATTATATGATAAATCATCATAAAACCTTTTAATGGGGGTCTAGAATATGGATGGATATTCTATGAGGAACAAACATCATTCAACTCGGGTACTTAGTTCTCAAATATTTTAGGGTAGCGTGAAAGCCCTGCCCAACTCCTTATTGTGATGCACTTCTCAGATTTAAGGCACATAAGTGAATGCCGGATGACGATGACGACGACGAAGACGACAAACATGCCAGTATTGTGGGTCAATGGCGGCGGCATGAGGTGAGTTTGAGCCGGGACGGGGCATGCGCAGGCCCGCATCACGTGATGTTTGGGGACAACCGGCGGTCTGCCACAGCCAAGATGGGCCACGTAAACGCAGCCGCCTCCGCGAACCGAGAGAAGGAAGGGAGGAAGAGCAAGGCCGAGGCCGCTCTTCCGATACAGTGGGATACACAGAACGCTCGCACCGTATATATACAGAGAGTCGTACGATGATTTTATTTTTGTTTTCTGGGCGTGTGCCTTTGTTTATTCGGCGGGAAACGGAGAGGACAGTGTGCAAAGAGAGAGGGAGATGAGTGAGAGGGTGAACATAAACAATAGATGTATTTAGTTTTATTTATATATAAAACGTTCGGCGGAAACCGCAATTGAGGAACTTATTTGTCCGCCTGATAAAGCAGAATAACTTGTTATGGTAGGCGATCCATCTACAGTATCGCAGTATACTGTCTAACGAGTCGATTCCAATACAAATAAACCGGTTACTTGAAACATTGCACCAAAATTAAACGATTTGAACACCTAATTATAAATGATCACAAAAAGGGGCTTTCCAATTAAAAACATCTTCATATATTTATATTCTTAGGCTAGGATTCACTATGCAGCTTCCTCAAAAACCGGCTTTTTAAAATATTTGGGAGTGCATTTTAAATATTTAGCCGTTTAAAAAAGTCAGCTCGCTTGGACATATAGTAACTTAAATGACTTTAGCTAATGGGATTTTAATATGAGATTCTGACTCTATAAAGCAATTTTTGAATTATTATTTAACCATGGATACACAAGACACAAAAACAACAAAAGCTAATTTACTTTATAGGTCCGAAAATTCATGTTAAGTGAGTGGGAAGGAATGGATATTAATATGCCCTGGCAGGCCTTGAACTTGAAATAGACATGGCCGGACCAAAAAGAGACCGAATATTGCGCGTGCTGCAGTACAGACGAGTCCCACAGTTCCACACATAATCGCTAATCAAATCGAAGAGTCCCTGAAACATTCCATTTCACACCCCAAATAGTATTTATCGCTGATTACGAGCACTGTCCCGCCACGGAGCAGACGGAAGTTCCGTCACCGAACCTATGTGGAATTGTTCTGTTTCCCCTCCCCTCCAACGAAATCCAGTAGTGACGCAATAATAGCCGTTAGTTGCCCTGCAGCTCCACCGCCGGCAGGTGGAGTGTTCCCCGTGACTCACCAGCCGTCGCACCAAACTCGGATCTCCTTCGGGTTGGAGCTGCCGTTGCAGCTGACGCAGCTGTCGCCATTCGCCCGCTTGTCCTCCATCGCAAGCTTATTATTGAATTTTCCAATTACAATTTAGAACTGTGTCCGATACTAGAAGCACATCGAACGCGAAGGCAAACGAAAGACGTTTTTGCTTTTTTGATTTGATTTTGAGGCGGAAACTCGACGACGTTCACACTTCGAGAGCTGTGTGTTGAATGTTCTGAGCTCCGGCGACGTTCCCTATATTTATTCCCCGAGCTTCTCAGTTTTCAGAGTCTTGCCTATAGACTTGCCTTATCAGCGCGCGGGCGCATGGAAATATTTCGGTTCGATTCGGGTTAGATTGTGGGAGGTGGGTGAGTAACTTGCTTGAATTTGTTTTTTGTTTTTAATTTTTTCATTTCTCGCACTGAATGTATATTATCGATAAATCGATTTTCGTGTGACCAACTATCGATGCGACTGTTGTCGATTGAATCTATAACTGTGCGGTTAAACATTGGCTTATTTTTGTATATTTTATTATTTATTGTAGAACAGTTATAATATTTTTAACATTAAAAATTTCAGTTTAGTTTGTTATTCAAATTTAAATTCTAATTCCCAATTACTATTTATAATTCATTTGAAGCATCTCATTTTTAAGAAATAAATTTAAGTGCCTCGGCGCTCAGTGAAAAGATCAAGACTTAGGTCAGAATCTTATAAAAGCTTCTTTTCTTGTTATATAAAAAAATTATTACAGTTTAACCGTATTTTTAAATATTTGTATCTACATATCGATCGACTTAGCAAAATATGAGTTATCGATCATCGAAAATTTTCTATATTTCCAGCTCTGGCTTACAGTGGGGTAACAGGGGCAAAAAAATCTAAATTAGCATTTTACACCAACGCCAGGTTTGTGTTCGTTTTACATAAAAACAAATAGTGTCTGGTGGTACCGAATGTTAGATCTAAATTAATCCATTAATAAAAAAAACTGTATAGCGATTTACAATAGATTCATTATTTTTACTCAACGTTTCTTAAATACAACTGAAGTAACGACACTTCCAACCTTGCCACCAAACTTGAAAGTCGGTGTGGGAATCGTGTGATGTTTAACGAACTTCTCGCCGAAGCTCATCACCAGCTCCTCCTCAGTCCAGTTGCAGGACGTGATGACAAACAGGCTTTCCGAAGTCCTCAACAACTTTTCCACCGTCGCCAGGTATAGAGAGCGCTTCTCCTTGGGATTTTCGGGACAAAGGCTGACCGCATCGTATGTGCCCTTATCGTGAACCACATCAAAGGCTCCTAACTCGTCCTGGGGTTGGGTGAGGTCCGCCACCCTGTAGCTGATTTCCAGATTGTTGTCCCGAGCAATGTTTTGAGCCAACTCGACGGCCTTGGGGGAGTAGTCTACTCCGGTCAGCTGGGCGTAACCTTCATTGGCCAGCCCTACGAGAAACATGCCGTTGCCGCAACCCAGGTCAAGGACTCGTGAAACCTGCTTGTCGATCTCCTGTTGCTTCATCAGCCAATCGATTACACGCTGCTGCGAGTCCTCGTCGAACCAGATCTCACCGACATCCCCATGGCTTTTGTAATTGCCGATCTCCCGGGTGTAACTTGATTCCCAGAATTCCTTGGTTCCCAGCTCGGATCCGTTCAGTTCGTCCATTATTTTTATATTGTTTATTTATATTTTATATTATATGCGGCTGGCGCTGACGGATTGACCACATTTATTTAAAACAGCTGATGACCATTGGAATATCGATATAAATATCGTGTCCTTCAGAGAATTCTTGGCATATGGATGATTAACTTTATTTAATTAATTAATTTATGTCAATTGCTGAAGAAATCCTTGCTGTATTGAAAACGGTGACGATGGAAATACCGATTAAATGCCTTCTTGTTTTTGTCAATTTTAGAGGATTTTTGGAAACACACAAATTGTCCGGTGCAACTGTATTTTTTTTAAATGGAACCACGGCCACACTGCGTAGTTAATAAAAAAATAAGCTGCTAAATTGGAAATATAAAACAAAACACGCAATAAATACAAAATAAAAAAACCTTGCCAATCGGTTTAGCTCTGATAATGTAATCATGAGCAGTCACAGTCGGTTCGGGCATTTTTTAGCAGACTGCATCAAGTATATTTGTTTAAATTTCACGTGCTAAATTCAGAAAAAATCCTATTGCTTTACGACTCTTGACTCTTATTGACCACAACGACGGCCTGAGTGCCACCGCGAGATGTCTAAACGAGGAGCAAGAGCGAGTTTAATGGCCTACGTCTCGGCCGAGGAGCACCTGCTGAACTGCTATTCGCCTCTCGCGGCAGGAGGCGATATGGAAGTAATGGCGGGGCCGTCAGCCAGACCGGACACTTGTGCGGGCGTGGTTGTAAGTGAAGAGCTGGTCGAGGATTGCTCGCCGGCTCCGCCGCCACAAGAGGCACCGAAGCATGGGTCTGAGCTTGACCCCGCCGTGGACAGCATGCTGCACGTGATCTCCGATGATTCGGACATTCATAGCCTCATCTCTAGCGACTTTAAGGGTTGGGAGGAGCAGCACCCGAGCACAAGCTATGTCTCCGGTGGCGAACCCCTCATCTTCGGGCTGCGCCGAAGCATGATATCTAAGACAGAAAAGGAGGCGGAAGCATCTCAATGGGCCTGCTGCACACCGGCCAAGCATCCCTGCAGCAGCCAGAATGTCATAGAAATCAATGGTGGGTTCACTTATGGAATATATTTTTTCTTAATTCTATGCTCACTGTGAAAATGTTTTATAAAGATAGCCTGGTATTAATATATTTGTCTTCTCTTTGCAGACTCTCCCGAATCTGTTCGAGATCCAACACTTTCTCTGATGCATTCTGGAGCTCTGCTCACCAACGGTACTGGCGTACAGTTCACTGTAGAGGAGGATGAATATGAAGGCGGTCTGCAGGCCACCGAAGAAGGAGTAGACCCGTGTTTGATCTACGAGACCGTGGATGGGGAGAATATGGTGGTCTTGGCGGAGGAGCATTGCTGTGAGATTATCGTGGCCACACAGGGAGTGGCTAGCGAACAGGAGTTCGCCCGAGCCATTCTTATGGCCGGCAATGGTTCGACCGGGGCACTGCTGGGCCTTTTGCCTGATGAAAGACATGCGGACGAGCTTAATGGCGTCGACTACATTGAAGCGGAGATAGTGGGGAATGATTTGGGTGACGACGAAGCGCGCGTTTCCGCCGGCAACAATGTGTATCTTAGCGACGCAGCTTTGGAACAGCCGCTAGTGCACCAGGATTTGGTCGAGGACGAGGAGAACGAAAACGCAACATTTGTGGACGATACACCAATGGAAGAGGAGCGTCCTGACATCTGTCAGGTGTATGATGACGAGCTTGAAGACCACGACCGCGACGAAGAGAACGAGGTTTGCATTATGCAGCATTCCGCACCAGCTGACCCCACCGAAGCAGAACCAAAGGAGGAGACGCCCCTGCACCTGGTGTCCAAGAAGTTGCCCCGCGAGCACAGCAGCCCCACAGAGTTCCCTGTCAGCTCCTCCTCAATGCCAAACGCCAGTTACAACTACGATTATGAGGACGACATAATGGTGACCCACACACCGCTAAAGCGCAAGTATCCGCCGCTTATGAAGAACACGCTCTACGCTGAGGCTATGGACCGTAGGTTGGCAAGCATCTGCCAGGCGCAGCCACAGATGAGTCCGGCCGAGAAGGTCTCCAGTTGGGAGACTGCGTTCACCAACGAGTGTGCTGCCGTCGAAGATGTGGAAAGTTTCCAGGCTGACTTTGAGAGGCACGAAGCTACTGCTGCCCCGCTGAAGCAGCACAGCTTTGTGGAGTTCCGCGAAACGCTGGTGCGTAACTTGGAGAAGATCACCAGAGACATTATGCAAGTCTCGGACGAGTCAACTCAAGAGCAGGCCAGTTCCCAGTCAGCGGAGCGTCCAGTGCATCGGCGCTTACTCAATGTCATGCCCACCGAGGAGACCATTGTTCTGGATGACGACGACGAGGACGATTGCTACGAGGTTATGGACATGGACAAGGCCTCCGTCGACACTTTGATACCCGAAGATGAGCTGATGCAGGAGGATCAGGCGGCAGATGGCAAGGAAGTTGTGTTGCCACCTGATATATGTGAACAGAGGCTGGTCACCAAGGAGACCTCCACCATAAATCTGGACAGCACCGCGGCAGCACCAACAACGACGTTGTCTGCTCCGCACCTAGCGACGCCGATTCCCTGTGCTCCGCCTTCCTCCTGTGAACCCGTTTCTGTTCCTGTTCCGGAAAGTAACTCGGATGTGGTGGATCCAGCTCCAAGAGATATGACTGCACCGTCATCCTCTGACCGACAGCTGTCCAGCGTTGTACTCGATGTAATGCGACAACAGGTACAGATGCAACAGCAGTTTATGGATCATAAACTGCATCAACAGCATCAGCATCCACATCAGCATATGTATCGATACGAGGAACTTCCGGAGGCGCAAGCGGGAATGCATTCGGTAGAAATGCCATTGGAAATGGCTGGAGATCAGGAGCCACGTTACATCAACAACTGCCCCACCATGTTCTACGAGCAACAAGAGTTCTGCAACTATTTGGGTCTCACTGAGCTAGCCACGGCTAATGCGGTGGCTACAGCCATGCGCGAGCTGGCCATCAGCACAGTAGCACGGCGCTCGCTGCGTGTACGGCCCCAGCAACAGCTGGAAAGGATGCGCAGCGATGTTCGCGGCAAGCGACGGGACAGGGAGCGGCAGCAGGACAAGGACAAGAAGCAGCCAGTAGTGACCAGCAGCAGCAGCGAGCCTAGTCACTCTGACAAGGAGGACAACCCGCTGCCTGAGGGAGCCAGATCTGCTTCAGGGGCTGACGCCGAACTGAATTTTGTCTGTCCGCTGCCCGTTATAACTGCAGAGGAAGAGCAGCTCCAGAAAGAATATTACTACCAGGTGCAAGGAGATTACTCGGACATCCGAGAACCGTTTCCCGGACAGGAGCGGTGTAAGTCATTCAAGCAGCAGGAGAGTCACAGGTCACCATATCAGAGGGAGCGAAGGAGATCACCGGGGGGGCAGGAGTTACACCGACACAGATACCCCAAGGAAAGCGAAGCGCATGTGGAGCTGGAGGGAGGCAGAGAACAGCAGGAGGAAGGCCACAAGCGAGCACTGTCCGTTGAGGCTGCCTTTACAAAAATCTACGAGGCAGCCGCTCCAGCCCAGTCCAAACTGCTGCAGAGCATGCAGCAACGCCTGCGCCAGGCGCGCGAGACGAAGCCCTCGATCTACATCATCAAGGCGACCAATAATGAGCCAGCGCAGCTGGCACAGTCCCTTAAGCAGTCAACGCCCGACCAACTGATCGATGGTGCTGGTGTTCCACGTCCTTCTTCCGTGAACACCCCGACGAAAGCAAGTCCTGTGAAGGCGACGCCAGCGAAGAGTGCTCACCCTCCAGCTCCAGCACCTACACAAACTCGAATACCAAAGGCACCCAAGCTAAGAAAAGCTGAAACTGCAACGCAACGTCGGCGCACCACAGTTGCGGCTACTTCTGTTTCGGCAAAACAGGTTCGCATCCGGGATCTTGTCACCCGCTCCACCACCCACCTCAACTCGAAGCTGCTGCGCAACCGCAAGGTAAATCTGCTGAAGAGCTACGCCCTTTCGGATGAGATGGCCCAGGGGCGCGGAAAGCGATTGAGTACCGGCATCAGCACCAATATCACCACCACCACCACTCCTGGTGCCAAAAAGGGGCACACGTCCAAGATGGTAAAGGGGGCAGGATTAAAAAGACCCAAAGAGCTAGGGGACAAGAAAGGGGAACAGTATCGCCTGCAGGAGCAGCAAGTGGTGCCTCCTAACACGCCCCGACAGTTAGTAAAGTCTGTCAAAGCAATCGCGACTCCCAAGACAAGTGCAAGAAAGCCTCCACCCCTTGGCGTAACTAAACGCGCTAAACGTTCCCGAGCCAAGTCCCTGCCGGCAGCCTTTGAAGGGGTTTCAGTTCAGGATACAACCCCCCTTCATATTTCCAGTGCGTTACTGGGCACGGATGTGCTACCCAAGTCGGATGCATCCATGACCCACCTCCAACCTCATTCCGCATCGCCAGTTCAAGCGCCTTATGTCAAGTCTTTCCTGATTTACCACCCTTCTCCAACAACATCGCCTTCGAATCCCAACGTGTCGGACCTGCGCCGCCGCCCATGCCAACAGGCGGGAAGTGGCGATCGACTTGCTGGACTAGACGTTCCAAACATCGATTCCACTCCGCCCGGCGGGCTTCTAAGACTGAGCGAAGGCTCCTGGGCGCTGTCTAATCCACTCTCTCAAAAGTATGGCAATGTTTTGTACATGTACTATGAGCTAGATCAGCTCATCGTGCTGCAGGAGACGTGCATTACCTTTTGGAAGTACTCCAAAGTTTTGAGCGTATTGCATCAGCCGAAGAAGACCACTTCGCCGGTCAGTAAATCTCCCGCCCCGCAGAATTCGCCGCCTTATCAACAGGAGGACGAACTGGATGTGAAACCGCGATGGGTGTACCTGGGCAGATTGCGACGCATCACGAACGGTAATTATGCTTAGTTCTGAATGAATTAATTAATACATTTGTTACTTTTGTGATCTATGCACAGACACCGAGATCTTCACGCCGTACGCCAGCCGTATCTGTATGCACAACTCAACGCCGGTTTACCTGGAAATGCAGAGCCGATCGCTGGACCATCACAAGCGAGAGGTGAAGCTAACGTCGCTGCACGTGAATGTCTACTACTTCTGCGAGGAGGACCTACGACCCCGGATGCACTCGGTTCACCTGGACACCGTCAACTGGTAAGCTCCATCCTACGATCCTGCAAAATAGAGATATTTATAACCCAACTTGATCCACAGCGAAGCGTCACATGTTATCTATACGAGCATCGCAGAGTCGCGATACTTTGTGATGGCCTGGCAGCAAGAACTGGTAATGGGCAGACCTCGGTCGGGCATCTGCAAGTACTCTCTGACGCCCACTTTGGACACGCTGGCATCCATCCGCGAATTTAAGCAACTGCGCCACGAGCTGCGCCACATCGAGTGCTTGTCGGAAGATCGTCTTATCGGCTATGGACAGACACGCGTCACCGTGTGGGATCATCGCAGCGGCGACACGCTGATGAACTACGATCTGGGCCGCCCCCTCGGGCGCAGCCTCGCCGCCATGCACTACCCCAGCCTGGACCTGGACCAGAGCAGCATGCTCATACTTTTCCAGTACCTCAAGGAGTCAGAGAACAGTCCAGCCGAGGTGCATGTTATCGCTTGTGAGCTGTCGCACGCCACGCCCTCGCACCGCCTGCTCCAGATCCACCGGCTCCCATCGGCCCAATTCGACGACGCAATCGAGGCGGTGAATACTGGAGATCACTTGATCATTAAGACTTCTGCAGGCGGAGAGGCCTGGATACATGCCGCTGATCCGCTGCAACTGACCTATGTGGCGCCGCTGCCCAATGGAGCGCAACGCTTTTACTCGCGTCACAAGTCCCAGGTGATAGAAATGTCACCACAGTCCCTGACAGTAGACAGCATTACCAATCACTTGCTCAAGCTGGCTGTCCAGCAGCAGTACCAGTACCAAGTGTCAGTTTAGTGAAAAGTGGACCTAGTTTATTAAGTTTTCACCCCGCCCAATGATTTTAGCTAAATATGTCGCCCATTTCAAAGAGAAAAGTATGACGCCTTAAATTGTGAACTGTAAGATCACTCAATATTCGTTTTGGCGCAGTGTTCTAGCTCCAAAATGTGTAGTTGAAATATATCGGAAACTATCGTAAGCTTTACCCTTTACTCCTAATCCAAATCATCATCGTCATCTAGCCTAAGTCAAGAGTAAGTCGAACCCTGTTAACCTTAACTAAGCTCTAATTCGCTACCATTGATTAAGTGTTTTTAATTTCCTTGGTTTCTTTATTTTTTCTGAAAGAAAAAAACAAAATCACTAGCAGCGTACGTTAATATTTATGTAATTGTATAAATAATTTAGCATAGATTCAAATTTATTTACACTGCTCTCGCCATGAGCAGCAGAGGATGATGTGTCATATGAGAAGTGCAAAAGAAACACCAAAATGGAAAAACGAAATCATGTCATTAAATGGAAACTTATTACATTGTACACAGTGTTTTTTCTTCACTTGGCCAAATCATGTTTTTTGGTATAGTGTGATTTTGTAAGTAGGGGTGCAATATAACACTTTGATTTTGCGATCTTAACAAGGAAGGAAGCTGACTTCAGCTAAAAAATCCGTTTCTATGACAGCTATTTGATATAGTAGTTCGATCTTGATAAATGGCCATATCTCAAATTACATGAAAATATGTCGAAAATTGGCAAACTTATTTTTCTGCTCAAAAACTTCCGATCTTTCCTATGATATAGTCGGCCGATCCGGACCGTTCCGACTTATAGTAGTAGTAGTTAGTTAGATCGACTCGGCTGTTGATGCTAATCAAGAATATATACAGTAGAATCCAGTTATAACGACTCTGCTTACAGCGTCCGTCCAGTTATTGCGACGAAAACTCGATGGCATGGTTGGTTCCCATACAAAGGTATTGTATGCAAAGTACTACTGGTTAGTGCGTCTTCCGGATATAACGACGTAAAATCGTCGGTCCTTTAAAAGTAGCTATAAACGGATTCCACTGAATACTTTACAGGGTCTCGGAAATGTCTTCTTCACTGCGTAGCAAACTTCTGACTAAAACTATAGTTTTTGTATTTAGTAAAATCATAATCCACTAAACAAATACATATGTATTCTTTTAGCTAACGGAAATTCAAGATTGGGTCCTATATAGCAGAACTCGAATAAATAAAAACAAATTAAAACACTCTAAAAGTCAACCCATTTTGTAGGGGAAACAAATCTATTGTTGAATCTCAATGTTTAATCACTTTTCCAAATTTCGTACCATTTTCAAAGAACCATGTCGGTAAATTTTTAACCCAAATTATAAACCAGACTTTTTAAACTTTTTTATGCATATATTTTATACTCGTTCTGCCTGTATGAACTAATCAATTTCAACTACAAATTTTCTTAACTTATTCTCCCGACTCGGTACTTTACCTACTAGTTGTATTCTTACGTTAGTCTTTAATTAGTTTCTCGTTAGTCGCTAAGATATAAGATGTTGTATGTACACAAGTTTTACTTACAAGAAAAAGTAAAATCCTTCTCTAAACATTTTTCAGGTTGTGTGTGGCCTCTAAACATAATATATCGCCACTAGGAAGCTACTTTACTAGCCTGAGAACTACGACCACGAAATGCAGAATCCCTAAACAGAAGAGTCGTCGGCGCTCGGCATTCTTTCACTTATGCTTACGTGTCTAGTAAAGTACAAGAATTTCAAAATTAGTTTAATTGCTATAAAAAATTTTGAAAATATATATAGCTATTTTGGCGAAGACTACTTTTGGGTTCACTACAACTCCTTATCTGGCTTCTGCGTCGTTCCCGTCGCTGTCGTTGATGTAGTCTGATTCCGTCGCTGCTCCCTGGCCAGTTGCCAGCGCTTAAACTCCACCATTTGCATGACCCGCACGCGCAGCGGCTGCTTACGTCTCTGTTGCATCACGGCAGACAGCTTGTTGAACTCCATGCTGTACATGAATACAACTGGAATGAGGACATCGTCGTTGCCGTCGCCGGACATGGCGAACATCGGCTGCGTCTCGCCGGAAGAACCCGGCACATTATCACAGACAATTAGCGCAGCGGCACCCGCCTTTTGTGCAAGGCGCGCCTTGCTCACGAAAGTGCAATCGCCGCGCTCGGCCACCAAGACCTTGCCCCTTGCCTCCTCGACATTCTCTAGCTGCTCGTCGCAGGCACGGAGTGGCTTGGCCATCACCAAATCACCTTCAACGAACTGCTCGCCGATCAGCTCTGGGCTAAAATGCGATGGGCCGGCCATCAGAGCGGTCCAGTCCTGCGTTTTCTCGTCAGTGGCGAAAGCCACCGCCTGTCAAAAAAAAAGATGTAAGAACTCTGCCAGAATTATAAATCGGAGTTCACTCACCTGCAGTTGTGCCAGCTGATTCATGCTCTGCATCTTGGTCAGCTCCAACATCTCTTGCATGAACTGCAAACCCATTTCGCCCTCCTCATGGCTCTTGGCCTGCATGATATGATACATGGAAAATAATCATTGTTTGTGGGTGAGTGAAAGACGGAGATGATGATATGGTGGATGTGGAGAAGTAGTTGCAGAATAGAAAATAAGTAGGCGAAAGTGCCCAGATGCTGGACCCAATATTCTTCGACATTTCGATAATACCGACATTTTTACATGATGTGAAATATTGTTCCACATTTAAAATTACGATATGAGTGTTCGATATGTTTTGAATGTGATTTTTTTATCGGACTTCTCTAGTTATATGTATGTACATCCCCAATCGAAAAGTAATGCAAACGAAACCAAAAAGCGGAAAAGAAATAAAACTTACATTATAGAAACTATGAAACAGTCGCACCTTGCCTTGGCTGCGGTCGCCTACCGAAACCATGGTGATGCCCATGTCGTAAACAGCTCGCAGATGATCAGCATTGCTTGCCTGAAAATCCAGGGCGCTGAGTCGCTTTCCGGCGTTGGTGCGCGGGCACGAGCCCGTAATGAAGTTGCGCAATGGTTTGCGTACTTTCTCAGGAAAAAGCTTATTGGAACTGGGGCAGGTGCGCATGAAGTCGAGAACGTTGTGCTCGTCCGATTGCCGAAAGCCTGTGCGGTGACAGGAGAATCATAAAATATATATAAAATACACGTTAACAAATATACTCACTAAACGTAGAGTTCCCTAGTTGAGCAATGGAAAGAGGCAACAAATGCGCTTCTGTGGTAAAAACAAACTCGTCTACGTTAATTATTAGATCCTGAGGATCCGAGAACAGCAGAAACAGATACTTGATTGTCTCGGACAGCACAAAGGAGTCCATGCGATCCTCATGCTTGCCGGTACGCACATCATTGACGGCCGCATAGCCGCACGACACCTTGGCGTACTGCTGAAGCGTCTTCAGAGCCCGCTTTCCCACCTGCAGATAGTGGTGGTCGCCAGTGGCACGGTATAAGAAATATGTGGACTCTATGAACTCCGGTCTCAACGGATGCTGGCCCCAGTGTATTTGAAAGTCCACGGTGAAGGCTTCTGGAATAAAGGTGTGCATTTGCATAACCTGCGAGAAGCCTGATAAGTATCGATGGGTTGCGCAAATAATGAAATTAGTTACTTGATAGAGCATCTCATGCGTCTGCACGGCTGGCTTGAGGTCGCCCGATAGCACCTGCAGGCCCGGCCAGAAGGCCAACAACGAGTCCATGAAGTTCTTCGACTTGGCGTGCGGCCTATGCATGAGCACATCCAGCAACATGGGCCCCTCGCTAACGTACTTCATCACTGCGTTGTAGTGACGGTTGAAACGAGCCAGGTACTTGTCGTCACCCAGCAGGACGTAGGACTTGAACAGGTACTCGTAGTAGCTGTCGATGCCGGCTCCAACGCCCGAATCCCGACGCACCCAGTCCCCGGAGTGGACATTCAGCACAGTTCCCATGAGGTCGGAGCCGCGATGTCTCAGCTTCCACAGCGCATCCATGGCAGCGTGGGCTCTAAGCTCGAAAATGGGATCGCCAGTCAGTCGCGAAAGGGCAGCAAACTCTAGCAGGATTGTACCCGCACACGCAGTGCAGGTCTCCCGCGACTTTTTCAACTGCGGATCTTTCATGCCTAGACGCAGGTTAACCCTTGCATGGGGAATGCCTGTGGACGTGTTAAACGCCGGCAACAGGCGATATCCAAGCTCGCGGGTCATCTCCAGCAACTCGCCCTTGTACCAGTGCATCACGTCTGCATGCTTCTGCAGATACTCAGCTAGGATGTGGGCTGATAGCAAGCCGCCTACCATACGGATGTTCGTTTCGAATACGGACACGATAATATCGCTGTCGAACTGCACGTCACGGATGACCAGCTTGACGGCGTGCTCGAACTCCGTGAAGTCGCCCAGCAGCACCAAAGTGTCCAGAGTGTCCACCAGGGTCATAGAGAAACTAAAGAATCGTGTAACCAAGTAGTAAAAACGTGTGGATCGAATTTGATTTTGCTTTCTCACTTTCCAAGGATGTCGTCCATGTCGCCACGCGAAGGCGTCACTCCACGATAGCGTCCCTTGCAGGATAGCGGCATCAGCTCGTCGGCTGGATAAGCGTTCTCCATGTAAGCATGATATGCATGATAAAACATGTCCCGAGCTTCTTCCCTGCAATGAAATTAAAAACGATTATTTAAAAAGTAGTTAGCTATTTTATCATTTCATCAAAGTGGGAAACAAATATACCTAAGCAAAAAATTTAATTTTTTAATTCGGAAAGAACTTCTGTTTACTGTTTATTTAACAGAATACAGAATTTTTCGTCTTCAAATTTAAAAAAATTCACATTTCTGTTTATATTTTCTAAATTCAGAAAAATGTTATCTGTGTTTTCTAATATTTTTAAATATTTTGTTATTAATACAGTACAATTTTAAGGGGAATCATATATTTATGGAAATCAATTAAACTCTGTGGTTAGATTATCGAAAACAAAAAATTCAAGTCGATGTTGTTTAGTGATAAGTACTATGTACATGTGTATGTAAGTATGGTGATAAACCAATCTATAGCAGTGCTCTGCGTATTGGGATTTCAATTGAGTAAGTGAAAAGGAAATTAAAACATTGCGCCTAAATTATTCACTAGGGAAAAATACTAAAAAAAATAATTGAGGGAATAACTTATATCCAGCTGTTTTGGACTTCTCTTAATTACCTCAGTTCCGCCCGCTCCTTGTGGGACATGTTTTGCGTAGGCATGGAGGTCTCAGTGCCAAGGACACAGGCCACCAAGATGAGCAGGGCCCCTCCAAAGGTAAGTAGCAGCAGCCGCTGGCCGTGGGCAAGGGCGGGGGCGATAAACATGACCGAGCGCGTCATGGTGCTGGTGGTGGTCGCACTTTGGCTCCGGGCTGAGATCCGCTAGCTGGTAGCGGCGCCGCAGACTGCTGCGATTGAGGGTGATGGTAATGGTGGTGGCTCGCTTCGGGTTTCGCTTTTGGTTTCGGCCGCCAGACTTGGCGCTGCGATGTCGTTGCCTTCCGTTGTGACGTGACCTTCACTTTGAACGTGCTGTTGAAACAATTTTGTTGGCTGGCGTTGCGTCCGCTTCTTCGCCTCTTTGCTTGAAGCCGCTTTTGTTGACTCCGCTTTGGGCCCGTTGTCCGCTTGATTTAACTTTTAAATCATAGGCTGCAACTTAATTGAATCAGCAAACTCATATTTAGCTCTGTGGGCCAAAACACAATCGAACAATTTCGTCCCCTGTCCGAAACGTAGACTTAATTTATTAATTCTGACGGTAGTACGCAGCAAGCAGTGCTGTGGATGATGTGGTGCTGGTACTGGTGCGTTCAGGCGCATTTTTTCGTGCACTTGTTCTCCGGCACTTGCATCCTCCTCCTCCACCCTCAGCAACAGTGCAGCACAAGAGTCCCAGAACAACACATTGCGGTTATTTATAATCTCGTTTGCTGTTTTTTCTGCCCCAATGGCAAGACACCACGACTGCACCGAATCGGAGCACTATGTGTCGGGTCGGTGACTGTGCTGCAGTGTTCGTTGCCAGCCGATCGCCGGAGCATCCCAATAAAACGTGCGGCAAACTTAGACCAAGTGCTTTGCTGGCAAATATCGGATAATACTTTCCTTATCAAATTTGTATTTTCCCTTATTTTAGCACGAAAAAAAATAGGGTTGTTGATAATATATCAAAATATCAATATATCGATATTTTTCTAAAGATGATATATTTATATCACCAATTTTTGATTGCCCAAATATCCAAATAGTGATATTTTAATTTGATATTTTTGGTCAAGATAAATATATGAATTACAATTCATGAATGCAAAAAAAAAATTATGAAAAGTTTTCATCGTTACACAAAATCTTATTTTAAATAAAAATTTATCCGAAGTGTCTTTTGGATCCCTTCTTTTAACCGCGATAGTGTTGAAAGTTCGACCCAAAGCATTAATAATGATGTTTTTAAAATATAAATATAAATTTAAAATTTAAAATATAAAAAAACATCACCCAAAAAAATCTATGCACCGTAAAAATTTGTAAAAAAAATAAATCTTAATTCTATGACTTTATTTATCTTCTTTAATATTCCTTTTAATATATATATATATATATAATTTTAATGTAATAAATAACTCTAAATAATAACAATAATAAAGCCTTCATAGCAGTTTTTAAAATTTTGTTTGATATTAACAAAGGGATCAAAAAATTAAAAAATAAACCAATAATGCGTTTAAAGCAGCCTTTTTCATTCTATGTTCATTATTTAATTTTGTAATCAATCAATCACATGTAAAATTACATTGTAAATCCAACACCAACACAAGAAGGCAAACATAAGGCTTAAAATCTATATCAACAAAAACATCGGAAAACCTCTGAAAACATTGCTAGACACAACATCGATGATCGATACATAATATTAATAATGATGCCATTTTCTTATTTTAATATGAATGGGCCAAGAAGCTTACAAAATATTCATAAGCTGGCAATACTAAAGCTGAAATAGAAAAAAACAACAAATTTCTTAAATGGAAACCAGCTGCTCGAAATAAGGTACGGCGTGAAAAAAGGTCATGAATTTGTTTTTTTATTATTACGCTTTGGTATTAATAATTATAAGGTTAATTTTAATTAATTTTAAATATAGTATATCTTATGTAAATACTAAAAATACTAAATATTTATATAATATTAATATTAATTTATCAAAATTAATTAAATAAACCAGTTGACTTGGTTTTTATTATTTTTATTTTATTAATGAGTAAATTATTATTAATAAGTTGTACATTTTCAAATTTCTGTGTGACCATACTATTTATTGCATGTCAAGCAGTTCACGACAAGCAGTGTTCGCGCTAAGTCGTCTTGAAATTTATAAAATGGTAAATAAAACTAAAAAGAAATATTTCATGATATCCCAATTCCTTTGCAGCGACGCAGCCTGGCGCCAAGCCAACGGTTGGGCCAGCACCCAGCGTCCCGTCACAACTTCACCCCGCCCCTGCTGAAGAAGAACAAACGAGCCTGCCAGCAGGAACTGGAGCGGGAACAGGAACTAGACAGGAAGAGTCGGAGCTCCGCCCTGCGCGATTCCAGCAATACTATAGACATACCACTGCCCATCCGCTTCACGGCCAACAGCGAGTATGAGCGTGCTATTGCCAAAGTCTTGGCCCGCCAGTTCAAGGTGCCGATCGACAATTACGTACCGGATTACGGGGGCAATCGGTGTCTCGGCGTACGTCGATGCATCGTCCGACGACCCCTCCACGATCCGCTGGCCTGCAACGCCCTAGTTCTTTACCAGCCACCCGCCTACACGGAGCACGAGCGCATGGCAATGGATCCCAGCAAGGTGCTCGTGCACGTAGTGGTGGATCCGCTGCTTAGCAACATCCTGCGGCCGCATCAGCGCGAGGGCGTACGGTTTATGTACGAGTGCGTGGAAGGCAGGCGTGGAAACTTCAATGGCTGCATCATGGCCGACGAGATGGGCCTGGGAAAGACGCTGCAGTGCGTAACATTGGTGTGGACTCTCCTGCGCCAGAGTGCCGAGTGCAAACCAACAATTAACAAGGCGATCATCGTGTCTCCATCGTCCCTGGTGAAGAATTGGGAAAAGGAGTTTACCAAGTGGTTACACGGCCGACTCCTCTGTCTGGCCATGGAGGGGGGGACCAAGGAGAACACCATTCGCGCCCTCGAGCAGTTCTCGATGAATGCCTCCACGCGCATGGGTACGCCCGTCCTGCTCATAAGCTACGAGACCTTCCGCATCTATGCGGATATCCTCTGCAAATACGAGGTAGGCATGGTGATATGCGATGAGGGTCACCGTCTGAAGAATAGCGATAACCTTACATACCAGGCGCTGATGGGCCTGAAGACTAAGCGGCGCGTGCTGCTATCCGGTACTCCCATCCAGAACGATCTCACGGAGTACTTCAGCCTGGTAAACTTTGTCAATCCCGAGATGCTGGGCACGGCGTCCGACTTTAAGCGCAACTTCGAGAATAGCATTCTGCGGGGCCAGAACGCCGACTCCACGGACGGGGAGCGACAGCGGGCGATCGAGAAGACGCAGGAGCTAATCGGATTGGTCGATCAGTGCATAATCCGGCGCACCAATCAGATTCTTACCAAATACCTGCCAGTCAAGTTCGAGATGGTCATCTGCGCCAAGCTTACTCCAATTCAGTTGGAGCTCTATACGAATTTCCTGAAATCGGATCAAGTGCGTCGAAGCCTGGCGGGTAGGTACTGCTGAAAACATTTTTTTTTCTAATTTTAATTTCATTTCTCATCTAAGACTGCAATGAGAAGGCATCACTCACGGCCCTGGCTGACATCACAACCCTCAAAAAACTGTGCAGCCATCCAGATCTTATATATGAAAAGATAGCGGCACGCGAGAAAGGTTTCGAGAACTCGCAGAACGTGCTGCCGAGCAACTACAAGCCAAAGTAAGTTGATACAGATTTAATATATAGATTTGTTTCTCTTAATACCAATGTTTTAGAGATCTCAACCCCGAGCTGAGTGGCAAGTTCATGCTCCTTGATTTCATGTTAGCTGCTATTCGAGCAGATGGCAATGACAAGGTCGTCCTAATCTCCAACTACACCCAGACCCTCGATCTGTTCGAGCAGCTGGCAAGAAGGCGAAAGTACGGTTTTGTCCGACTAGACGGCACCATGTCCATCAAAAAGCGCTCGAAGGTTGTGGACAGGTTCAATGATCCCGAATCGGACAGTTTCCTATTCATGCTGAGTAGCAAAGCCGGCGGTTGCGGACTAAATTTAATCGGAGCCAATCGTCTTTTTATGTTCGATCCGGACTGGAATCCGGCCAACGATGAACAGGCAATGGCCAGAGTGTGGCGCGATGGTCAAAAGAAACCCTGTTACATATATCGCCTTGTGGCGGTAAGTATTCTATGCTGTTTTTGTAAAGTAAATGAAACGTAGAAAAATTTATTTTAGAGCGGATCCATTGAGGAGAAGATACTACAGCGACAGACCCACAAGAAATCTTTGTCCAGTACAATCATAGACAACAACGAGTCAGCGGAGAAACATTTTACTCGTGACGATCTCAAGGACTTGTTTCGCTTTGATCCACAGATTCTTTCAGACACTCACGAAAAGTAAGTAAAAATGGTCAGATGAAGATTAAAAGCCAACATCAAATATACTTACATATATAGTAAAAACTTCTTATATTAATTTTTATTTTTAATAGGCTGAAGTGTAAGCGCTGTGTGCAGAACATTCAAACCAAGCCTCCGCCCGATGACACAGACTGCACATCACACCTATCCCAATGGTACCATTGCTCCAACAATCGCGGCCTGCCTGACAGCATTCTCGCCCAGGCCTGGACGGACAGCAAATGCGTCTCATTCGTTTTCCATCATCGATCGCAGGCTCAGGAGATTAAATCGCCTGAAACGGAAGAGGAGAAAGAAACGGAGAAGTCAAGCAGTCGCAAGCGCCCGTCTACGCCCCTCAGCGATGACAGTGCCGATGAGGATTTCATTGGATTCTAGCAATTGTTTAAATTTTATTGTTTATCAGTTTGTTTAACCTGGGTTGGATTAGATTGCTAGTCTAATCTTAAGCTATCGTTATATTCTTAACAATTAAATAGTGTAACATTTAAAAAATGGAACCGGCTCACAAAGTTGTAAACGTGCTAGTGATGAAAGCCTTTTTGGACCGACTTTCCGGCAAAGTAATAGTGTTTTTCTCTTGTAAAATACTGATTAGTTGTCAATTATGTATGATCTGCCATACATATTTAAAAGTAAGCTATAATTAAACAGCGCCCATGATAGATTGAAAAAATTCGAATTACAATATAGATACTGTTTCTTGCAATTCTTCAATTGCTTTAGCACATATTCGTAGTTACTTAAATTGAAAAGCCAGCATCGCTAGCACGTTGTTAATCCCTGCACAAAGCCGCAACAAGGCATATACAATGTGCCCGGATTAAAACCCTGTCATTATTTATGTATACAATTGGTTGCATATATGTAAGTATTTAACCATTCGCAGTGTTAACACAGTCAATAGAAGAACAATTGATGCATTCGTGCTGTTGGGAAGCTACACATCAATAATTTTATGTTCCAGCTCCACCCAAACATTGCTCTTCTCAGGCGCCTTCTGCAGTGGAGTTGGCTGCTGCTGCAGTTCGGCCAAAAAACCGCCTACAGCCTGGTAATATCTAATAATGAGAGACGCAAATTATAATACAAATTTAAAGCATCGTTTCTCCGCTCGAGCTTACCCATCTACTATCCAAGTGTCGTTGTGCGAACCGCCTGGAAACTCTAACAGGCGCTTTAACTCGCTACCGCATTTAGTATACAAGGCACGCATCATGCGCGGTGGCACCAGGGTGTCCGCAAGGCCAGATATAAACAGAAATGGAACCGAACATGAGCCAATCTTGCTGATGGAGTGATACTGCAAGGAATTTTAATGGTTTTACACCTAACTCTCTTCTCGATCTGCTCAAGCTCACCTTATTCTTAAACAATATATTTGGTACATATTTTACAGCGGGATGCACGAGCTCCACAGCCATTTCCCGTATACTGCTGAATGTGTTCTCCACAATCGCGCACATAAGCTTCTGGCCGTAGACAGTGTCCGCAGCCACGTCCACCACCACCGCGCCGCCCAGCGAGCGCCCGAACAGGATCAGCTGCGAGTGGTCCAGATCGTGGCGCGTGTGCAGATAATCGATGGCAGCTCTGGCATCAGTGACTAGTCCCCGCTCAGTCGGCACACCAGTAGACAGGCCATAGCCGCGGTACTCCACTAACAGAATGTTGCAGTGCAGGTGATGGTAAATGCCCCAGACCTGCAAAATGGTTTGTAGGATGTTACGACCGGGAACAAGGTAGTTTGCCACCCAACTTACGTTCTGCATTCGATGGCCCATGTTGCCAGCGTTGCCGTGGAAGTAGAGCAGGGTGGGCACCGACTTGCAGCGCTCCTCTGGCTGGCTAATCCAGAACGCATGTAGCGTCACATCGTCAGGAGTTTTGATGCTGACCGTGATATGGGGCAGGTTGTGCATAGTCGGAATGGGTATGTAAATTCGCGAGTTAGCGGGCAGATCAGGATGATAAAGCAGCAGATCCTGGGCATTGTAGAATATCACTGCAATGGAATAGTTCTTAGTGTCAAGTCACTGCATCGGGTAAATCATACAAACAGAGGAGTATGCCAGTGAAGAGCGCCAACGTCATGTAACCGCCGTAGAAGTAGTAAAAAATGAAGCACAGTAGAAAGGCTGCCAGTACTCCGACGCCCACGCCTCGCGACTTCGGAAGAGCGATGCCCACTTCTTTCATGTTTGCGGATTATTGTTCAGCTGCGCTTCATGTCCAATTATCTAATTTAATTAGATTGAAGTCTTGAAAGAAGACAACACAAAAAACAACAAAATTGTAAATTGTCCACATCCACAGCTGACTGGAAACACCTGTGCCTTGCCAGCATTTATCGAGTGTAGTCGATATTTTTACCGTAAGTGTGACCATGAGCATCACAGAAATAAGAGTGTTATGACGACTCCTGCAACTCGAAAAGCAGGCGCATAGGCCTGCCGTATTATATTTTCAAGCCAGATTTCTCTGAGCTCGGAGAAACTTAGGATTCTTGAAGTATCTAATGCATGCTAGTTATATTTTTCTTTTCTGCGTTCGGCTTCAGGTTATAGTATTTTCTTTAAAGAAACATAATCTGGCTTCAGCCCAAATACTTCTTTGCGGAATTCATGTATTGAATTCATAAATACGACCTAGCACAAAAACAAATAAAAATAAATTAAATATCAAACATTTTTAAATTTTACCACACAATAAAAAAAAATTTGTAATACAATTTTTAAAAATGTAAAATAGTCGATAGGTAAAATGAAAGATAATGAAATTGAACACAAGAAAAACACATCCAAGTAGTAATAGTTTTTAAAATAAATATAAAATATTTATAAATTAAAATGTTGGAAATAGAGTTTTCATGCCAATCGTTGCTCGGCCACCTCTATTTTAAATGGCATGGTCACACTAATTCAAAATGGTGGCAATATTTCTGCTGCGACGCATGAAAAAAAAAACGCATGAAACGTGAAAAGCGATCTTTTTGTGTTGGAAAAAGTGCATTTAAAAACAAGTGGCTTGCGGTAAAAACATAGACATTTGAGAGTGACCGTGTTCAAGTGTATCGGCTGTATTTAATGAGCGCTATAAGGCAACTGGGGGTGCTACCACGACAATATAATGAGCCAGGTGAGTAGGCCTTGAAAAAGCTGTGAATGTCGAACGTCGGTGTGTGTGAAAAAGTTGAAAAAACGATGAATTTCTTCCAATATTCGAATCGAAAGGCTTTGAATCAGTTTCATCCCAGTCGTCGTGTGAGTATTAACTGAAAATAACTGCTACATCTGAAACACACGCTCCGTTTTGTGGGCGTGGCCGTTCAGCCCCAGAGTCCATAGAAGTCTCCTCGTCGTGAGACACCCAGACTTGGTTGGCTGGTATTGTGGCTGAGAGCGAGGCATTTGGTTAAAGTAAGGATTTTTCCATTCAATGGACCGTGTTGCATCCTTCTGACGACTCCTGACTGTTCCCGAGACTTCAACGTGGCACCCAGAGTGGATTTTATGAAAATATATTGGGTACCCATTTTCGCAAATTGTGATCAAATTCGAGATTTTCGGTTTGTTTTTATTGGATACGGTTATAAAAACGCTTAAAATTCCATGGATTTCAATGGTTTTCCGAGCATATTGGAAATTTTCATCGATTACGTAATCACAAATCACAAGGTGCAAAGTTTTCTCTCAAAGATTTCTGTCCAAATTCCTTGGGATTTGGAACCCGCCAAAAGGAAGCCGGCAAATATTTTGCTCAATTTAGATCTCCTTTTCACAGGAACAATCGTTTAAAATTATTTTTTCCAAGATTTAGATAGATTAATTCTCAGTTTTTTAGACTTTTTGAAGGGAAAATAGTGCCAGGAGATCTAAAACCCGCTTGTTTGTAAGGATCTCTAGTAGTTCTACTCGCCAGGATCCGTGATTCGTGTTTAACGCGCTTCTGAGTCAAGTAGTAGGATCATTCCTCGTAAAGCCTTTCAGGACCATAATTGTTTCTTGGCTTTTCGTGGCTTCTTTCAAAGAAAGAAATTTCAAAAGAATTTCTGGAGAGGATTAGCATTGGTAACTCAATATCTTGGACTTCCTTGAGTGTGTTTCCACCCGGTTTACCTTTTAAGACCCTTTAGCAATTAACTATTCAAATATGTTGCCAGAAAGAACTCATTTAATTAAGGATTTGTCTCTTTTAGAGTTAGACTCTTTATCTGAAGAGGGTTCAGGTCCTATCATTCCCAAAGCGGATTTTTTTTGAGCCGTTCTGCATATAAAAGAAACCGTTGAATATTTGTGTATTATTTCGAAGTTTATAGGGCTTTAGGCAGGTTCACAGATCCCTTAAGCATTGTCCGCGAGATCCATACAATGCTGGTTTTTTTTTGTGCATCTTTTACTGATTGATACTCTTCCTGGCAGGCACTCAATGAATCGGCGAATAGTATTGGCTCAGACGAACAAGATGACACCCGAGAGGAGGCCAATGGCACCGATGACCACAGTGGGAGTGGCAGCGGTAGCGGCAGTGGGTCCTCAGGCTCCGATTCGGACTCGGACAGCTCCTCTGGGAACTCCAGCGATGGACGAAGTTCCGTGGAGCCGGATACCAAATCATCGTCGGTGGCGCCAGGTTTTCCACCAACGGCTGCTGCTGCCCAGGCGGACAGCAAGACGAATGGATTCACAGACGATCAGGAGGACGACAGCTCCAGCGGTGGGTCCAGTGGAAGCGACTCCGATTCTGATGGCGATGGCCAGGCCGATCAGGGGATCAACAATAACAAGGCAAACACTAGCACCAGCAGCAGCAATTTGTCAAAGCCGGAACAAGACGACGAGGACGATGAGACTGAGGCTGGACATCCACAGCCAGCCAGCGAGGCCTCTGCCGACGGTTCTTGCAGTGATAGTTCTGCCAATGTTTCGCCAACATCCTCCAGCAGCAGCAGCGTAAGTTAACATCCGTAAAGCAGATTGCAGAAAGCATTCCTAACATGTTCTTCTCAATAGGAGGAGGAGGAGGAAGACTACAGACCTAAGCGGACGCGCCAGGCCCGCAAGCCAGCAGCAACTGCTGCAGACAAATCCAAGCGACCTTCTGCTCCCAAAAAGAAGAAAAAGAAAACGTAAGAATTTTTGTTAGCCTTTTCTCCCTTCCTTTTGACAACAGCTTTTGTTCTCATTGGCCAGCTGGGACTCGGACGAAAGCGATGAAAGCGAGGATAGTGATGACGACGTGTCTGCCGCGACTCAAAAGCGCAAGCCAGCGGCAACTACGTCCAGGAGCAAACCGGCACAGCAGCAGCAGCCTAGACGCCGGGTAAAGTCCTTCAGCTCCGACGACAGCGATGATGATGACGCCAGCAAGCGGTAATGATCTTTTCCATCTCCCTTATCTACTACCTCCTCTTTACTTTCTCTTGACCTGACCTGTATCCAACCTTTGTTAATTTAAGCAGCTGCGCCACCCGTCGCACAGCCGCTGCCGTTAGCTATAAGGAGGCCTCTGAGGACGAGGCAACCGACTCAGAGGATCTTCTGGAGTGTGAATACGATGAGAGTCAGGTAGCAGCCTCTGCTGCCGCCGCTGAGGAGGAGGAGAAGTGCGAAACGATCGAGCGCATCTTGGCGCAGCGTTTGGGTAAGCGGGGAATCACCGGCAACCAGACGACGATCTATGCAATTGAAGAGAACGGCTTTGATCCGAATGCTGGTTTCGATGAAAAGGCGGAAGAGGCGGAGGCAGAGGTGCAGTTCCTGATCAAGTGGAAGGGCTGGTCATATATCCACAACACCTGGGAGTCGGAGACAACGCTGCGAGATATGAAGGCCAAGGGCATGAAAAAGCTAGACAACTTTATCAAAAAGGAGCAGGATCAGGCATACTGGCGCCGCTATGCCGGGCCCGAGGATATTGACTACTTTGAATGCCAATTGGAGCTGCAGCACGAGCTGCTCAAGTCGTATAACAACGTGGATCGCATTATTGCCAAGGGCTCCAAGCCGGATGACGGAGCCGAGGAGTACCTGTGCAAGTGGCAGTCGCTGCCATACGCTGAGTCCACGTGGGAGGACGCCGCCCTGGTTCTGCGTAAATGGCAGCGCTGTGCGGAGCAGTTTAGCGAACGGGAGTGCTCTAAGTGCACACCTTCTCGTCACTGTCGAGTGCTCAAGTATCGACCAAAGTTCTCGCGAATCAAGAACCAGCCAGAGTTTCTGGTGCCGGGACTGGTGCTCAGGGATTACCAGATGGACGGCCTAAATTGGCTGCTCCACTCGTGGTGCAAGGAAAACTCAGTGATTCTCGCCGACGAAATGGGCCTCGGAAAAACCATTCAGACGATCTGCTTCCTCTATTCGCTCTTTAAACTGCACCATCTCTACGGACCGTTCTTGTGCGTGGTGCCACTTAGCACGATGACCGCCTGGCAGAGGGAGTTCGATTTGTGGGCACCGGACATGAATGTGGTGACCTACCTAGGCGACATCAAGTCACGCGAGTTAATCCAGCAGTATGAGTGGCAGTTCGAAGGCTCTAAGCGGCTCAAATTCAATTGCATTCTCACAACCTACGAGATTGTTCTGAAGGACAAGCAATTTCTGGGAACGCTTCAGTGGGCGGCACTGCTGGTGGACGAGGCGCATCGGCTCAAGAATGACGATTCGTTGCTGTACAAGTCGCTCAAGGAGTTCGACACCAACCATCGCCTGCTAATTACGGGCACACCGTTGCAGAACTCACTCAAGGAGCTCTGGGCTCTGCTACATTTTATTATGCCAGAGAAGTTCGATACGTGGGAGAACTTTGAGGTACAGCATGGCAATGCCGAGGACAAGGGCTACACCCGACTCCATCAGCAGTTGGAGCCCTACATCCTCCGCAGAGTCAAGAAGGACGTGGAGAAGTCCTTGCCAGCGAAGGTGGAACAAATTCTACGAGTCGAGATGACCTCGCTGCAGAAGCAGTACTACAAGTGGATCCTCACCAAGAACTTTGATGCCCTGCGCAAGGGAAAGCGCGGAAGCACCTCCACTTTTCTGAACATCGTTATCGAGCTGAAAAAGTGCTGCAACCACGCCGCTCTCATTCGACCCTCCGAATTCGAACTGATGGGCTTGCAGCAGGATGAGGCGCTACAGACGCTGCTAAAGGGCTCCGGGAAACTTGTGTTGCTTGACAAGCTGCTGTGCCGACTTAAGGAGACGGGCCACCGTGTGCTAATCTTCTCACAGATGGTACGCATGCTCGATGTCCTCGCCGATTACCTGCAGAAGCGTCATTTTCCCTTCCAGCGTCTGGACGGCAGCATAAAGGGGGAAATGAGGCGCCAGGCTCTGGATCACTTCAACGCCGAGGGCAGTCAAGACTTCTGCTTTCTTCTCTCCACGAGGGCTGGAGGCTTGGGCATTAATCTGGCAACAGCTGACACAGTGATCATCTTCGACTCTGATTGGAACCCGCAGAACGATTTACAGGCCCAGGCTAGAGCCCATCGGATCGGGCAGAAGAACCAGGTTAACATTTATCGCCTGGTGACCGCTCGATCGGTGGAGGAGCAGATCGTGGAACGAGCCAAACAGAAGATGGTGCTGGATCACCTGGTCATCCAGCGGATGGATACCACGGGACGCACCGTTCTCGACAAGAGCGGCAACGGCCACTCTTCGAACTCGAATCCGTTTAACAAGGACGATCTCTCGGCTATCTTAAAGTTTGGCGCCGAAGAGCTGTTTAAGGACGAGCAGGAGCACGACGACGATTTGGTTTGCGACATTGACGACATCTTGCGCCGTGCCGAGACCCGCAATGAGGACCCAGAGATGCCAGGCGATGACTTGTTGTCCGCCTTCAAGGTGGCCAGCATAGCAGCCTTTGAGGAGGAGCCAAGCGAGTCGGCGGTCAACAGACAGGCAGATCAAGACGCCGCCGACGAGGAGGACGACAGCAAGGACTGGGATGACATTATCCCTGAGGGCTTCCGAAAAGTGATCGAGGATCAGGAGCGCGCTAAGGAAATGGAGGATCTCTACTTGCCACCGCGAAGGAAGACTGCAACTGCCGCCAATCAAAGCGAGACGAAGAGGGCGGCAGGCGGAAAGGGAGCCAAGGGCAAGCAGCAGGCGGATGATTCGGCCGACTCAGACTACGAGCTGGGCTCTGAGGGCAGCGGCGACGATGGTCGACCCCGAAAGCGGGGACGCCCAACCATGAAGGAGAAGATCACTGGTTTCACAGACGCCGAGCTGCGACGCTTCATCCGTAGTTACAAGAAGTTCCCCGCCCCACTTCACCGCATGGAGGCAATCGCATGCGATGCAGAGCTTCAGGAAAAGCCATTGGCCGAGTTAAAGCGCCTCGGCGAGATGCTGCATGACCGCTGCGTCCAGTTCTTGGATGAGCATAAGGAGGAAGAGAACAAGACTGCGACGACGACGGATGAGACCGCGGGTGCGAAACAGCGACGCGCCCGCGCCACCTTTTCAGTAAAGCTGGGTGGGGTCTCCTTTAACGCCAAAAAGCTGCTGACCTGCGAGCAGGAGCTGCAGCCGCTCAACGAGATCATGCCCAGCGGAGCCGAAGAGAGGCTGCAGTGGAGTTTTAACATTAAAACGCGCGCTCCACTCTTCGACGTCGAATGGAGCAATGAGGAGGACACAAAGCTGCTGTGCGGCATCTATCAGTATGGGATCGGATCCTGGGAGCAGATGAAGCTGGACCCCACGCTTAAGCTCACGGACAAGATCCTGTTAAACGACACGCGCAAACCGCAGGCCAAGCAGCTGCAGACCCGTGCCGAGTACCTGCTTAAGATCATTAAAAAGAACGTTGAACTGACCAAAGGTGGCCAGCGGCGTCGTCAGCGTCGTCCCCGAGCATCGCGAACGGCCACCAACGACGCCAAGTCTGTGACCAGCCATCAGGCAGCAAATAGCGCGAATACCGACGGTAGAACGCAGGATGCCGACGAGGCGGTCACTGCTCCTGAGAGTGCCGGTGCCAGTCAATTGGATCACTCAACTTCCTCGCCGCACAACATCCCCTCCGTTGATCAGACCGGCAGTGGCACCGCCAAGAAGACCAAGAAGTCAAAGGCCCGGTCGAAAAAGACAAGCGCCTCAGACAACAACGGCAACAAGCCTATGCACTTTACGGCTAATAATGAGCCGCGCGCTTTGGAAGTTCTGGGCGACCTGGATCCCAGCATATTCAACGAATGCAAGGAGAAAATGCGGCCAGTGAAAAAGGCCCTGAAAGCTCTGGATCAACCGGACCTTAGCCTATCTGACCAAGACCAGCTGCAGCACACGAGGGATTGCCTGCTGCAGATCGGCAGGCAGATTGACGTATGCCTGCAGCCGTATGGTGAGCCGGAAAAGAAGGAATGGCGCAGCAACTTGTGGTACTTCGTATCCAAGTTCACAGAACTGGACGCTAAGCGTCTATTTAAAATCTATAAGCATGCACTTAAGCAGCAGACAGGGAAGGAGGAGGGGAAGGGAAAGGCGAAGGAGTCGGTGGCCGGTACTGTCAGCAAGTCCAAGCGCAACGGACTTTCGACTGAGAAGGAAAAGGACAAGGATCGGGACAAAAGCGGTGGTAAAAAGAAGAAAAAGGACAAGGACAAGGAACGTACTGGTGGTGGGCGTTATTTGGATACGGGAACTTCCTCCGCAGGAGGGCGATTCACCAATGATTCTCCGCTGAAGCGAAAGAGAGACGAGAATGATGCTGCAGACACCAGCAGCGGTATAACTGGAATTCCTGGGGCTGGTGGCATCAGCGAACAATTGAAATCCATGTCGTCATTTAAGCGACAAAACATGGATCGCCATGAGGATCGAAAGAAGCACCATCGCGGCGGCGGTGGCGACTATTTTGGGGCTAGTGGTGCGCCCCCAGGTGGTGGTGGCGGTGCGGGCTACGAAAGTGGCCGCCGGCAAGGTCTCAACTCGCCCTCAACGCCGAATAGCAGTCGAGGAGGAGGTGGTGGTCGGGGCGGCTATGAGCCACCCGCTCCATCGGGCTACACGCCGGAGATGGAGCGGTGGCATGCCCGCGAGAGGTAATTGTCGATTTTTTAGGAATTATGGACAATCTTTCTTAATTGTATACTCATTTAATCAGATACAGCCTGGAATACAAGCGCGATCGGTACGATGCTGGGTATCCGCGTAGTGGGGGAGCTCCTGGAGGAAGTTACCATCGCGATCATCGCGAACGAGATCGCGACCGCCGCCCCGATAAACGCAGGTAATTCTCACTTTACAGAGTATTTATCAGAAATGCAATGCGTGATTCACTATCATCTTAACTTATAAATTCAGATTCCCCTCTGGGCATCTCCCGCCGCATGCTTACCCCAACCATTACCTACCGCCCAACTACTATATGCCGAATGGAGTCGTTCCCGGATTGCAACCACCGCCACCATCGGCCTATCGCACCGATCCTCGCGGATATCCTGTGATGCCGCGTGATTATCCTGCCGACTACAGACGCAGCAGTGACTACGAGCGACGCACGCAGACCTGAAAAGGAGCCTGTAAAGGGGGCACGGAACACCCCGAGCGTCTTTTGTACATAGAATACCTAGACATAAGCACAGCAAACGAACCTGCATACAATATACGTTTAGCGTAGCCCCATATACATTATGTACAAGTAAACCTAGCGGCTATATAGACTATACATAGACTACGTATTGTCACACCCATTCGCACAGGGCAAGCACTGCATCATCATCATGAATCGAGCTGCAAATGGCAGCCTCAACCCTAATCTTAGACATCCTTTTGTGTATAAATCAATATTTTTCTACTATTAAATTGTACAGCAGCAGGTTATGGAAGTGTGCAGTTAACAGAGTCGTTTGAAAAGCTTTTAAACCAACTACAAATTCTCACTATTATATTTATGCATTAATTTATACGATTGTAAAAACACAAAAGCAATGAGGAGGATGATGAAAGATAGAAACAGAATGCTAAGAATTTGTTTTTGTCTATAACGCATTCTTTTATATTTACCATATTATAGAAATAAAGAAAAACAGCGAATGATTCAGAGAAGTGTAATTTAGTTAAATTTAAAGGTTATAATAATTACAATAAAATATAATATGTTGTAGTGTCTGAAAACAAATATATGATGTATATCAATAAATTATAAAATATATATTAAATTAAATTGAAAAAAACAAAAACATCAGTGACAGATGTAGTTTTTTGTTATAGTGATTGACCCAGCCAGTTTTTAGCACACTAAATACATGGTTTGCGAATTTTCGCCGATGATTAAAATCGGAGTGATACCACAGTCGTTGCCAGCTAAGACTGCTATGATCGGTGCGTTTGTGAGTTATAGCTTCCTGTGGGAAAAGACAAAACCTTTTTACCATTTCCCTGGATCTGATACTATTTTGAAACACAGTAGTAAGTATAAGAATATATAAAATCATGCATTTATTTTTCACACAATAAAAAAAAGGGTTTACTTAAGATTAGTGGCTGGTGGAATCTTAACGGCCTTCAGTGTGGTCATAATTTTCTCTGGGCCGGCGTACCAAGTGGTTTAACTTGATGGAATGGTATAGCCTGTTCCTCGGCAAAGGCCAAGAAATCCATGCCATAGTGTTGTATAAGCTTGGTGAGCATTGCCACATCGGCCTCTGCCTGGTGAGCATTGTATGCTGGTTGGTTGAATCTACTTGTGAATAGGCTTCCCAATCTGTATTTAAGACGTGGCGGAAAACGCTTCGTTTCTGCACACTTTAAGTCACTAAACAATTGACGTCTCGAGCGGAAATCCTGTGTGGCTCGCTTTGCCGGCGTTTGCGCGCCTAGAAAGTCATCGTCTTCATCGCACAGTTGCTTTCGTTTCGCAGAAGCTTGCGAAGGCGTTAGAACCGGACGCTTTGGCGTGGTTTCATTCCTAGTTTTCCAGTCAATTTCCTTGGTGGCCTCAGTCTCTACGTGCAAAGGGGTTTCGATATCCGGTTCGCGCGGTACTGCTTTAGGTTCCTCTCCGTGGTTTTTCTGCTCTGCATCCGCAGAATGTCTCATATTTTCTTCTCTGAAGCGCTTTTCGTCAATTTCCAAAAAAGCACGGAGTGAATCAACACATGTCACGGAGTGGGGGAGCTCCAGGTCCACCTTCTCAAAAGCCTGCCTCACTATGGGAAAGTCAAAACCCCAACCATTGTGGGCCACCAGGCAAACCGGAGCTGGTAAATGCTTTATAAAGCTGATGATAAGTTGTGCGGATTCCCGGTCCAGCTTGGATTCCCGCTCAAGCAGATAGTTGCTCAGACCTGGCAGATAAAAACATACATACATATGTACATCTTTGTTGTGAAATGAAATCTTTTATTGTTTCTGAGCCACAAACCTGTGTGTTGCTCTGCTTCTGGATGCACCCTCATAGAAGGCTGGAATAGCAGATTCAACTTGTGCAGAACACGCGGTGGCGCTGGCAGGATCTCTTGCTCCGGCTGATTCTCACCCTTGACCCCTTTATTCGTACAATCTTGTTTCAGAAGAGCGGCTTCAAAGGCGTAAATGCACAGTTCCGTTATGCCAACGCGATTATTACTGAAGGCAGGCAAGTTCGTAGTTTCCAGATCCAGCACTGCAAATGTAGAAATGGGCTGATCTTCTGAATTCTGACCCACATTTACAGCCATTCTTAAGTTGTGTATAGATTTATATTAAAAAATGCATTTGATTTGGACTGAAAACGTAGGTACGTTTTCCTACACTGGAAGCGATGTGAATCACAAAAAGAGATGGAACAGTGACAGAATCGTGACAGCTTCGAATTCTCCTTCCTATTAAAATAATACGCCTGCTTTAAAGTAAATTTTATTAAATCACTCAATAATTAAAATTGCAACCAATTTGTTACAGAAATCATAATATTTTATTTTCAAACTTTATGAAATTATTAGTTGTCTTAAGGGGGTCTTCTACTTACGATTTTTTTTGTTTTCGATTTTTTTTTAAATTTTTTTTAAATACTAGAGGATCTGAGGAATACGTCATATAAAGGGTTTGGTAAAATTCGCATTCCTTCATGGGTAAACGAAGGCCGAAAGATTGCCACCTCCATACGTTTCTACCATTTCCTCTATCTTTAAACGCGTTTTCCCGAAAATCACATTTTTTAAACTTTATGGTATCACTTCTACCAGTAGTTCTTATCGAATCAAACCAATTTTTTCCCACTTCTTTATCAAACAATTCTCTATGCTTCTCCGAGTACGATTTTAAAAAAAAATATTTTGTTTAATTTTTACACCCTCCAACAGGTGAAAAAACATGGTTGAAAATGAAACTTTTTACAAAAAAAATTATATTAAAAACAATTTTTAATTAAAAAATCGTACTCGGAGAAGCATAGAAAACGTAAAACAGAATATAAATAAAATAAATTTTTTTCAATTCGGACAAGTTGAAGGGTAGTAATGATACCAGAAAAATGACCCCTAAAATTTTGATGACCCCACTTTGTCCCTATATAATCCACGAATGACCTGCTGTACACCCTTACAATTTCCCATAGTGTTAAGTTTAAAGATGTATAAAAGTAATAAAAGAAGAATTATGTCAATATCTTGTACAGTTTTCTCACAATTAATTTTTGAAAATAGGCCAAAATTTCGGCCTCGTAAGTAGAAGACCCCCTTAAGAAAAAATTATTAATAAATTATATGATTTACAAAATAAAAACTCTTGTTTTTGGTCTTGTAAAAAATATATCAACAATATATTTTCGGCTTATTTCTTAAGCTTAGTACTAACATAAGATACATTTTCTGAAAGGAGTAAAACTTCATATAAAAAACCCGAGCAAAAATAGAAAAGAGAAAGGGCATTTTAATTCGATTCTGAGTATCACTTTATTAAGTTTGTTAACAAAATACAGCTGGCTGTACGTGTTGTTAGTTTCTTTAAACTTTCAACATTCAAGAAGACTGTAGAACGTAATTTATTAATTAATTTATTACATAAAAAGACTTAAAAGTAGTCTTTTTTCGCTTTTGCAAAACTTTGGGATTTCTGGAAAAATGAACTTTAGTGTTTGACATTTCGCATGTCGTGTCACGAACAATAAGGATTCACTCTAGTCGGTTCATTAATTTTCGGTGAGTCTTGGTGCTGTCAAGTTACATTCTGATTTTCGTTTTGCGACAGGTAATTCCGCAATGGACTCCAGCTACAAGCAAACAAGGACCTGGATGAACATCCGCGGGACTAACAACGGCGGCTCGGACAAGTGGCTCGGCATTCTGCCGGGTCCCGGACCCGAGAGGTCTTCATTGTCTTCACTGGCGGGCTGGTCCCCGTATGAAAACACTTCCCGTCGTCCCATAATATCCAATGACATACCGCCAGGTCCACAGTGCTCCTCCGGCACTCGTTGGAGCCATAAGCAGTCTGAGTGGAACGAGACTAGAGGTGGTGACCCACAGGCTGGGCTAAATTTGTGGTCAGGGCCTTCCAATGGGAACCCAAGAGTGATGCAAAATCAGCCACAGCAACAACAGCCTGTTCAGATGCAGAGCAATGTCTATAAGCCAACTAGGGGACACACTGATGGCTTTATTGATGACTTAAACAATGCTGGGCGCGACTGGTTCTATCGCTACATGGATATGGGATGCAGTCCAGAAGAGGCTCGAGATAGGGTCCTAGAACGCAATCGGAACCATCCAGAGTCACTGGAGTCTACTGCGCAAAGGGGACGTTATGCCGACGCCAAGGAGCGTATGAATCTTGCTAAAGAACGTTATACCGATCCCACGGAGCGGATGAATCCTGCTGACGAACGCAGGCGTCCAACGGAGTCCGGTTCAGAAACTTTGGGAAATGTTCTTAGTAGCTTAAATGGTGCCTGTCGCAAATGGTACAACAAGCATTTGGCAAATGGGTTTACTCCGGAAGAGGCCATAACCAAGGTACTGGAGCACAGAATGACTTATGGCAATGGCAACCGACCCGTGCAATCTTCAACAGATACTGACGGACGGAAGCGCCCTATTGACAGCAAAGTACGAGATGATCCAAAAAAGCCAAAGAAAGAGGGCCCCCAAGCCGAAATAGTGGGCTCCGGAAAGAATCATTTAGCTGTGGCAGTAGTGGCTGGGAATTATCCAAAATACTACTTGAAGAAGTCTGAACTCATTAAGATCGAGAACGCCTTACTGGAGGAAATGAAAAATGGCTGGAGTCGCAGTCTGAACTTTGGAGGTATTAAATATCGCTCGGGTATGATTGTAGTGACCTGCCTGGACGAGGGCTCCAAGGAATGGCTTGAATACGTGGTGCCAAAGATCACCGCCGTGCAAGGGGTACCCCTACGGATCTATAAGGAGGACGAAACATCGGATTTCAAGGCTATTACTTTCCATGTGCCGCGCGTATATGAAGAGCCAGACGACGTCACGTTGCGTTTTGTAAAGGAGCAGAACACTGATCTTTTGTCTGGTAACTGGACCATCATTCACAATAGGAACGCGAAGCCAAAGACTGGAAAGCTTATGACCCTCAAAATTGGCCAGAAGTCGCTTGCTCTGCTAAGCAAGCGAGGCATGACTATTAGCTACCGCTTTAATCAGCTCCCCTGTCACATTGCCCGTGGACCGGTGTTCCCCTCTTCCAAGAAGAAGAAACCTATAGACGAAACTATTGCCAATACTCCTGAGATTGACCTTACCGCGGATGATGAAGAAATAGAGTTATCTGACATGACTGTACTGGACGAGGTTGAATGCGATGACGACGATGAGAATGAGGGGGACCAGTTTGCTGAACAGGATGCAAACGGTAATGTAGAGTACGAGCAGCAGTGCGAGGAGGCGGATGAGCAATAAACGATGCATGAGCAGGAGAAAGACTGCATAACAGACGGAACGGCCGGTAGTTCCCAGAAGATTAAGACCTGAAACATCCAAAGGTGAACAGAAATTTAAAAATTATATATATATATTAAAATTAACTGTGTCCCATTTCCACTTAGAAAACAACATTTACAAAAGACGTTTTGGATTCAAAAGAAGACATTAAGATTTGTAAGCTTAAGCAATCTCATCGACATACATCCACCAAAAATCTGTTACAAATGAAGTATTAACCATTGCAAAATGCCCATGGAAATGGCGAGGAACCATGATTTAAAATGAAGTATTGGATTTTCATTGAAACACCTAATATTACCACTCCTTCCAGTACCACAGCTTCACTGTGTCCTTCCATGAAAGTCAAAGACTTAGAATACACAAATATACCAAAAATAATATTTAATGTAGTTTATTGTATTCAAATACAAGGCAACTAACAAACAAAACTTCTTTAACATAAATTCGTCTGCGACAACTGCAAGCTTGTCAGTAATTATTCTGGGAATAAAAATCAAAAGATGTGGTTTTAGCGATGTGCAGTACTTTAATTACATTCGAGGAATTTAATGGCACACGTTCGGAGAAACGGCAGCATCAAGCTAGCCGCTACCACCGGCCACAGACTTGGCGTCGTCAGGAGTCCTGGGGTCTTCTTCTTCCGATGTACGCTTCACTGAAAACTCCAAATAATTGGCGCGGGTTGCAGCCTCATACTCCTGCACCAGGCAGTCTACCGTTTCACGTGATTCATCCAGTTCATTGAGGTCATCCTTGAATATGTCCTCACGCTTGAATTGGTCGAGAAAGGCGCCGCGTTTGCGCAGCTTGTCGTACTGGTTAAGTGCCCGCTCGAAGAGCGAGCAGATGCTGGTGTGGTTGGCCAGCATCAAACCAGACACGCGATGGTTGCTCTGCACGTAGGGTGAGGAACGGGAAAGGGCCACCTGGATGGAGGTGGGGCCCCAGGGAATAAACTGCGCCATCTTCCGGTCGCGTATGCGCTGTAGCGACTTGTGCACTTGCGTGGGATCCACCTCGCCTTGAATAATGTTTAGAATGGAGATGTAGCAGTGGTGGTTCGTCTTGTCGGGTCCCGTCGATACCATCATGTTCTTGGGCTGCAGCAAGCGTCGCATCACGTCCAGTACAGTGGTCTTCCGCACATTCACTGTCTGCAGGCTGTTCACATCCGAATCGCTGGTCAGTGGCGTATAGCCAGTCATGAGGAAATGCAGCTGGGGTGTCGGGATCAGGGGAGCCATTAGCCCGATGAGATTGTTGTTCATGTATGAGGGGTAGCGCAGAGTGGTGGTGCTCACGCTCATGATGGTGGAGACCAGGTTGTTGATTTGCGAGAAGCTGGGATTCTGGATGTGCAAGCGGTCGCAGGCAATCCGGTTGAGAGCCGTGTTGTCCAGGACGACGACACTGTCTGCAGCACTGGTAAGGCGACGTAGAGTCAGTAGAGAGTTATAGGGCTGCACCACTACGTCACTTATCTCGTCCTGGTTGGGAAAAACACTGAACGTCTGGATGAGCTTCTTCGGAAAGCGGTCCGCCAGGCGCTCCATGATAAAAGAGCCCATTCCAGAACCTGTGCCGCCGGCAATGGAGTGGCACAGTATGAAGCCCTCGAGCGAGTCGCTGCCATCGGCCTCCCGATCTATGATGTCAAATACCTCCTCCTGTAGCTTATCGCCCTGACTGTAGCCAGATGCCCAATTATTGCCGGCGCCTCCACCGTGCTTCGATAGGTATACATTCTCCGTATTGTAGAGCTTGGGAATGGAACAATGCTTTAAATCCACCGATCTGAGGCTTTCGCCCTTACACCTACCTTGGAGTATGCGGAGCCCATTATGGTGTTGATCACCCTCGGCTCCAGATCCAGCAGCACGGCCCTCGGAATGTAGTGGTCGTCGTCTGCTTGGTAAAAAAACACATCCTTGCGGTCCATGCCATCTGTGGCAAAGTCCTCAAGCACGCCGCTGGGCGAAATGCCATGCTCCAGGCACAACCTTTTCCAAAACTCAAATCCAACTGCAAGTGATAAGCATAAGCAGGGAGTCTTCTTCCGACATATAAACTTACTTTGATTGCCGCATTGTCCCAGCTGTAGAGTAATTATTTCGCTTGGCATCTTTCAGCCGTTGAATGTCAGGCGAATAGCGCAAGAGATGGACTTCGTCTTCTAGTCAGCTTTGTCCGAAAGTCTGTCTTCACCACACTCGTGCAAACTTTGAGTCGTTAGTTCTTTAAAATGACTACGAAACGTGCAAACAAATAAACAAATTGTGGTAAATATTTAAAAAAATGCCGCAGCGGGGATGTATTGAAAAATTATTCCAACCAGTGTTAGGAAGCGCAACTATAGCTGTCGTTCATGCTCGAGCACAAGAAGGTGGCGGACTTTTAATGAGTGGCGATTTATATTTCAAAATCTGAATGCACTGAATTTAAATTTCAAAGCCAGCCAAATATTTACCTGTACTTCTGCGCTTTTCTAATGGTTTGTTAATTTTGACAATTTTCGTTTGCTTGTTTTAGTCCGAGTTTTAGTAAAACGACACATCCATAAAATGTCAGAATGTAGGATAGTATTTATTTTTATAGAAATATTATTTAATAGTATTGAGTAAACGCCTTTTTTAGAGACGGACCATAAACAGGGGTAATATCGTTCAACTGCGTTCCTTTTGTAACACTGGAACCGGCTTTAAGTCTCGCCGCGCGTTACCGCGCAGAGTCTTTTTTGTTGTTTTTGGTCAGCAGAAGGGCGCAGACAGGCTTCTGGAAATAAAGGCAACGTAAATGCAATTGCGTCTATTAAGAGCATTTAACGCGTTTTACTCTATTGCAAAATGCCCCGAGCCAAGGCGGTAAAGAAACAAGCGGAGACGGCAGTGTCTGAACCCGCAGACCCCACATCAAATGGGAGCTCCCATGAAAACCCATCAACCGACTCTGCGGTTGAGGCCATACCTCCGGCAAAGGGAAAGCCACGCTCAAGGAAAGCGTCTAAGGCCACGGCAGCTGTGGAAGTTGCGGAAATTGAACCGGAAGTAGAAGCAGAGAAGCCGTTGGCAGCAGCTGCCCGCGGCAAGAAGAAGCAGCCAAAGGATACAGACGCAGAAATTGCAGAAGCCAAGCCGAAGGGACGCGGGAGGAAGGCAAGTACTAAAAGGGAAGAGATTGATCCACCAGTCGTCAAGGCGCCTAGATCGCGTGCCAAGAAAGAGCCTACTCCATCCCCAGAGGAAGTGGCGCCGCCGGAACTGCCTGTTGTAGTGGAACCAAAAGCAAGGGGACGCAAGCGAAAGGAGTCTTCTGTCGAAGCCAATGGCGGCGAGTCGGGGGAACCGGCAGCTGCACCACCAAAACGGCGAGCCAAAAAAGAACCATCCCAACAGCCAATCAAAGAGGCGTCGGAACCGGAGCCAGTGCCAGCCCCCAAGAAGAAGGTAAAGAAAGCTGAGCCAGCTGTTAAGCGGATACGCGGCATGAAGGGACTAGCTGACTCGGAGATCACAGCTGCTCTTGAGGATGAAGAAGAGGAACCGGACGCAGAGCCTCAGATAGCGGCAAATAAACGAACCAAGAAGCCGAAGGCTGTACGACCCGAAGTCGATGCTGTTGGGGACTCTGAAGTAGTTCCGCCCAAGTCAGCCGTCACTAAAAGAGGAAAGAAACCAAAGCCGGCGGAATCTGCTCCAGAAAACGGCGTTATCGCCGAAGTCAAGAAGCCCACTAAGCAGCGGGCAAACAAGAAGGATGATGATGAGCAGACGGCCGCGCCCAGCAAGAAACGCGGACCGAAGTCGGTTGAAAAGGAGAACAACGGCGAGGATATAGAGCAAATTGCTGAAAGCAAGCCAGGTGGGAACTACATATACAATAAGTAGAAGTCCAAAAGATTCTAAATTTTTAAACTCTCACAGCTCGCAGCCGAAAAAGAGCCGTCGCCAAGGCGCAGGCAGTCGAGGAGGATGAGGATGATGGAGAAGGCTCGAAAAGTATGAGTATGGCGGAGCAGGCCGGTTGCGGTGGTGCTGCCGTATTTAAAAGCTTGCAAAACGTGCTCAATTTATGTTTTCCAGCAGCCAAGAAAGCTAAAAAAGTCGTGGAGGGCGGTGTCAAAGAGATATTGGATAAAGACGCTTTTGCCCTGGCCGACGGCAAGGAGTTTAATTTAAAGATTTCCAGCTGGAATGTGGCCGGTTTGAGGGCCTGGCTGAAGAAGGACGGTCTAAAGTTAGTGGATCTTGAGGAGCCGGACATCTTTTGCCTTCAGGTAAGGGTAACCATTGAAAAAATTTAATAATTAGGACTGATCTGACATTCCTGGCAGGAAACCAAGTGCGCCAACGAGCAGCTGCCAGAGGAGGTTACCCGGCTGTCTGGCTATCATCCTTATTGGCTGTGCATGCCTGGTGGCTACGCAGGCGTTGCCATTTACAGCAAGATCATGCCCATAAATGTGGAGTACGGTATTGGGAACGAGGAGTTCGACGACGTGGGACGCATGATAACGGCAGAGTACGAAAAGTTCTACTTGGTCAATGTATATGTGCCGAATTCAGGTCGAAAGTTGGTCAACTTAGACCCTCGTATGCGCTGGGAAAAGCTCTTCCAGGCGCACCTGCAAAAGCTGGACGCTCTCAAGCCGGTGGTCATCTGCGGTGACATGAATGTCTCACATATGCCCATCGACCTAGAGAACCCGAAGACAAATACCAGGAACGCCGGCTTCACAAAGGAGGAGCGCGACAAGATGACGGAGCTGTTGGACCTAGGATTCGTGGACACCTTCAGGCATCTGTATCCCGACCAAAAAGGAGCCTATACCTTCTGGACCTACATGTCCAATGCACGGGCACGCAATGTGGGCTGGCGTCTCGACTACTGCATTGTATCCGAGCGATTCCTTCCGAAACTAGTGGACCACACGATTCGGAAGCAAATGTTGGGAAGCGACCATTGCCCAATCACCGTATTCTTCAATATTTAGGCTGTACATATATATTTTTTGTTTCTGTTTTTGTTTCGTATTGCACTTCAATCCTCTTTGTGCGAACTATTTTCCGTTTCGGTTTGTCCTTTTTGGGTATTTAAATGATTCAGCGTGACATGTACCATTGTACTTTTCTGTAGATCGATCATCCAAATTTGTATTTTTTAATAAAGTATACACTTCACAATTATGTCATCTTGGATTTATATAATTTGGGCAGATTCTTGGTTCCAAATGATTAGACTATTTATCACAAGCAAAAACAAAATAAAAAAAAAGAAAGGAAGTTTAAATACCATTGAGTTGCACTTCTGACTAATAGTAATTAATAATTATAATGTCCTGCAAGGGTATACAAATATAGGAATGAAAATAAATATTAATTCTGGAAGCGTCCGGATAAAATTTTCGAAAGAATAAAATAAAAAAGCAAAATAAAATTAAAGATCCGTTTTTGAAACGACCTTGCCAGATTGTTTCTCGATTTGCCGTGATCGTGAACAGCGCTGCCACTAATGTCATCAATGCAAGCAATTTAATGCGAACAATCTCCGGCCACACTTTTCCCGCCGTTTTCAATGTATTTCCCTCCTAATTAACAGTTTGTTATGCGAAATGGATTTGGTTATCGAAAATAAACATTCGGCTTCCCCGGAGAAGGTCAAGCTTTCGCCCTCGAAGCGTACGGTGCAGACGACAGAGAAGCCACCGGCGATCAATAAGGATGAGCAGCAGTACTTGGACCTTCTGGCCCACATCATCGCGAACGGGGAACGCAGGATGGACCGTACAGAGGTGGGAACATTGTCCGTGTTCGGCGCCCAAATGCGCTTTAATATGCGCGGCGACTCTTTTCCCCTGCTGACCACAAAGCGTGTCTTCTTCCGCGCTGTAGCCGAGGAGCTACTGTGGTTTGTCGCTGGCAAGACGGACGCCAAGCTTCTGCAGGCAAAAAACGTTCACATATGGGACGGGAACAGCACCAGGGAGTTCCTGGACAAGCTGGGTCACACGGAGCGCGCAGTCGGCGATTTGGGGCCGGTATATGGCTTCCAGTGGCGGCACTTTGGGGCAGAGTATCGGACCTGCGACGATGACTATAGCGGCCAGGGTATCGACCAGCTCAATCAGGTAATCGAGACGATAAAGAACAATCCGTCGGACAGGCGCATTATTATGTCTGCATGGAATCCTCTGGACATACCAAAGATGGCGCTGCCGCCATGCCACTGCCTGGCGCAGTTCTTCGTCTCCCAGGACCGTGGCGAGCTGTCCTGTCAACTGTACCAGAGGAGCGCCGATATGGGTCTGGGCGTGCCCTTCAACATCGCCTCCTATGCCCTGCTCACCCACATGATAGCCCATGTGACTGGTCTTAAGACTGGCGACTTCGTTCATACCATGGGCGACACGCATGTCTACCTAAACCATGTGGATCCGCTGAAGGAGCAGCTGCAGCGCACTCCGCGTCCGTTTCCCAAGCTGGTGATCAAGCGCAAGGTGCAGGACATTCAGGACTTTCGCTTTGAGGACTTTGAGATAGTCGACTACAATCCCTACCCAAAAATCCAGATGGAAATGGCCGTTTAGGCCATTAGCGCGAAGAACTTAAAACCAAATTATGAACCCGTGTCCTTCAGTACTTATAAATGTTAAAACTGTTTTTCCTATGTTCATATTCCCAATTTCAATTTAAATTTTATATATTTAATTTTGATTTTAATCAAACCCTGTATTTCGTCTCAAATTTATAACAAAAACGAATATTATTCTGAAGTATTATTTTAAGAAACATAGAATTAAGATCGTTTCAGGTAATAAATATTAAAAACAGAAAAATAAGACGGAATTTCAAATATTTGTTTTCGTAGAAAAAACTTCATTCCCACAAAGACAACACAAAATTAATAAATCAAATAAACGTTATTTAAACACATCATTTCATAGCTTTATTTTGAATAAATTGTTGCTTTCATTCATCGTTCGTCGTGTGTAGTGTGTGTTTTGTAAATTCTCAGATTAATTCATAATGAAGTATAATTAATTCTTAATAAATCTTGCACAGAGTAAATACCGTAAATATGCTATATAAATCTGCTTGACATTTTCCGCACTTAATATTGTGAGTTCGTTTGTTTCGGTTTGTGTGTGCTTGCTTGTTTTTAAGATAATTGAATGAAAATTCGAAGGAAATTTTTAAGGTTTTGTGTCCATATGAGAGAGAGAGAACTCGACATTAAGTAATTCAATATATAATTTATGCACTTTAATTTAAATTGGAATAATTTGTTATCCACCTTGTTCTGTGATGATTAAAGATAAATACATATTTGCTACTACAATACGCGATACTGTCCACCAATATTTTTCCACTATGTATATATAACGACGAGAAAAAAACCTTCCATATGCATATAGTTTCCATATATGTATACTTAATATGTTGTGGCTAATGCCTCTTGCAAGGCTAACCCAATAGACAAATATAAATAAGTTTGAATTTATTAATTATAATCTGTTATGTGGAATTAAATACATGTTCGTTAACTTATGTTTTTGAGCTTGAAAGAGCGAATGCCACTAGAGTTCTGAGTTGATTTAAGATTCCATATATCTTTTCAGTTTTGGCTAAAGAGTGATTCCATTTCCATTTTAATGCCATTGAGTTGCGTTTAACAATAGTGCTTAAAATTAGTACCTTTGACTAAGTTCTTTTTGACTAAGATTTGGTTTTAATTAATTTATAATATATATCTTGAGTGTTTCCTCTTTTCTTACTTGAACATCTTTAAACATATATAGAGAGAGCGTCTTTCCGTTCGCAACTTACTGGATGATGACTTGCATTACAAAATGGTATTCGTATTCGTTTCCTTGTTTTTTGTGCTCGATATTTGGAACTTGTGGAGGAGGATGTTACTATAGCTGAAACAAGGAAAGAAGTCAACACACGAAAGCTTCCTACAAGTCTCTCGGGTGTAAATTAGGAATAGGGATGTGATTTCCGCTGTAGAGCTGTATTGCTTTTGCTCTTTCTCATTTTAATGGTGTATCCTGCCCGGAGCGGCACCAGTTGTTGTATAAAGTTACACCCAAAAGCAATCGTTAGCTAATAATCATCGACTAGCAGCATCGTTGCGACTTTTTACAACGACTTCTCTTTGCCTTTTCATTACTATGTAAGAATGCTTGGAAAGAGAGAGTGTTGCTGTGTGGGGGTAATCTGTGTGTGAGAGAAACAGACATTTAAAGAGGGCGCACTGCAGACTTCCGGTTCCTGTCCCGGCTCCGGTCAGATCTGCAGGCATTGCACAACCTTATTGGCTTCAAAACGCGAAGGTGCCTCCAGAAAAACGACGAAGATAGTCGCTTCGTTCGTTTGTTTTGGTGTAAAAGTATAAAAGTGTAGCGTTAATTAGGCCTTTCACTTGTTTAGTTTAAAATTTGTGGTAACTTCTTGTTTTTGGTTAGTTTTTGGTTTCCACTTCCTTCTTTGAGATCCTGTAGTCTCAATACACTGGTATCATCCTTTGTTTTCAAGATATGCGCGTTGTTTTCTATATACCGTTCTCGTAATTCTCGTTAAATGTTAACATTATTGCGTTTACCATGTAAAAATTATAAATTTGCCTCGTCCTTTCGTTTGTTTCTTTAGTTTTCTCGATTCGTTAGTCTTTTCTGCACGTTTAGTTTTACTTTCTGGTGACCGGTCGTCATCGGTCCCCTTTGGGAATTTGAATTCTTACGTATGTCCCGTCTCTCCATTTTTCAGTTTCCATATCCGTTTCGGGTTCGTTTTCGTTTTGTATATTATTGTGCGGTGTTTTTGTTCGTTACCATACCCATTTTTATAATATGTATATATAATATTTTGTATATATAGTGTTCATGTATATATTTAAATTTTTAAAATACTTTCTTGGTTTTCTTGCGTTTTTGTTTCTTGTTTTTCATTATATTTATCATTTATAAAACATTTCCCTCTTAAAAAATGTATATAATCGATTGCTTTTTGGTTGTTGTTCATGCTTATCATTCATTGTTGTCTCTCAATTGCAAATTACAGTTGCTATTGCGCCTGTGTTTTTGCCTGGAATCTATATTCCTCTGTGCCACACGAAATTGCACAAAAAACTGTGCCTCAACTCCTCCTACATTGTTGTATAAAAAACGTATCATCTTGGTGTTGTTCTCTTTATAGAATATTATTTTCTTTCCTTTTGTTGAACTTGCTTTGTTGAGATTTACTGGAAGGTATTATTACTCCTAATTTACCGCTTAAAAGCCAGAATTTCTATGTAATTTTTCAGTCAAGCTTTTACGCACACTAGTGTAAGTAGGGGAGTTAGGGGCAAGGATCTGCTTTTGAGTCCTTGGCTCGCTCGCAGTTGGTAGGAGAGAGAGTACGTTAAAGTTGGGTGTAGGGAAGATTAAGCCGCCGCTGGAGCTTTATGCACTACACACGTACACACCTAATAATCGTAACGCTTTATGCTCGTATGTATATATAATTTGTTCTTGGTAATTAGCTTTAAATAGTATATGCAATAAATTTACTTGACGTATACATGAAAATGGATTCTCCTTTTACGTTAATGCTTGCCGTGAATAAGTTAAGTTTCCATCGTAATTTTCTGGGTATGTATGTATAAACATTTAAAATTTGCAATACACAACATCAATATATTGTTAATCATATGTAATAGTTTTTTTAATATAAATAGTTATAGATTTTATATATAGAAAGATATAGCATAGTTCATGTCGTGTGTAACACTGCGATATTATCTTATCTCAATTGCGGGTCTGTTGAAATTGAACTAAAATTGATAACCTGCTATAAACGTTTTTAAAATATTTATTAATTAATTAGTAAAATTAAAGATTGTGTGTCCAGAAACTTCATACTTAAATATGATTTTCGTATTCTTTAGGGACTCTATTGCAGTTAATCCCTTGTTTGTTTAGAAGGAAATTGTAAAGCACCAATCATTTCTTATCCTCTACTGTCTCCGTTTTCGCCGGCATTCAATCAACCAAATTCTTTAATTTGAAATTCATAACTGTCAATTTATGTACTTTAAATATTTTATTACATTTAGTTTGGCAATTTGTTTAATTTGTTCTCTTTTTTCTTTAGTTTACGTTATTGCTGTGAGTTTGGGCTTAAACAAATTCGTTAGGCTGAAACGCTTGATCTATGTACGTACATCTCGCTTTGATTTCATAATTTTTTCTAAGGGAGGGACTTGTTCTGATCTTTTATCATCAGTTCTTCATTAACTTCGATTTGAGTGGCGGCGTGCTTAGAAATCGTAGCTGGATTTTGGTTAAGCCTAACACAATCGTTGATACATCTCTTCTATCTGTATTCTCTCAATTTCTCATTGGTTTTCATTCAATTTTTCTTAAACATTTATTCGTTGTATTTGAAAAATTCTCATGGATGCTGTTGCCATCGTCTCTTAGCTCGGCCTTTCATTTTTTTGTCACTCAATTTTGCGCTCCTCTGGCACCTTACCAAGATTTAGAGAGTCTATCAGTTATACTAAAGGACAAGTAAAGGATAGGGGCCACAGAAATCGTTGAAACTTTGAAATTTGTTGAAGGTGTATAAAAGTGTGCAATGAATTTTTTAATGCTCTTAACATTTTTGAAGCACATTTTTGGACATCGCGGGAATTACAAATTTAAATCCTCAGCCAGTTCTGTGGCACTCCTTAATGAGTAACATATATATTGAAGACTAGGTGTAAGGTTTACTGCGAACAATGTTTAACAAATGTCTAGATAAGAATAAAAAGGTTCGAGTATAATATTTTATATGCATACATAATTTATTTTTAGCAAAAGTTGTACATTAAATATATAGAAAACATAAACATATATATTATGCATGTCTTGTTTGTTTTTGCTTTGTGTATGATTTATTTTTTTATTCTGCAATGTCTAGTTGCAAAATTTACGCATCGTTCAGTTCTGTTTCGTTCCTCATTTTTATACATCTTTATTTATAGCTTAAATATTTGTCATATTTGTTTTTATTTCTTTGGTGGATTCTTGGCTCTTCAAATGCCTTCAAATTGTTTGTATTTTATTCTCTCTTTAAAAATATCCGTAAAGTGTGTACGATCTTTTTTTACATCAAACAAAAACTTAACTACAGCTTTTTGCCTTTTCTGTTTCCCACTATTTTTCTTTCTGGAAGCTATTCTCTTTCCGAGAGGCGACTAGACATGTTCTAAAAGTCAAATATAAACGAAAAAGAATTATAATCTACATATTTAAACATGGCGGTATAACTTAACGATGAACATTGGAAAAAATTCAAGATTTCGATGATGAATTAACAAAAGTGAAGGCGCTTCTTCTTCTGTAGTTTGTATGTAACGCAAAAATTAAACAAATTAAAAGCTACAAAATTTAAATTAACTCAAAGGGTTCGCTTGATTGTTTAACAAATTTGACCTCAATTTAGAAAGGATTAATGACTCATGGGCATGGGCTGATGAAAAACCAAACTAAGCCTTTAAAAGAAATAATTGGACCAGGAGGGCATATAACCATTGCTGTTGCTACTGTTTTTGTTGCCAGAAACACCACCAGCAGGGGTATTGGCGTTTATTCCTTGTCCTCCGTTGCGCTGGTTCACCGAGCTGTTGGCGGAGCTGCTGTTGTTGGCCGTTCCGGTGCCTGTGGCAGCGCTATTGGCCACATTGGTCAGGAATTGCGCGAACTCCTGCTGCAACTGCAGCTGCTGCTGCAGCAGCTCGTAGTGATTCTGCGGCTTGTTGTAAATGAACTTCGTGGATGTCTTTAAGATGTTGCTCGACGACGAGGAGGAAGCGGCATCTCCGTTGGACAGCGTATGACTGCTGCTACTGCTGTTGTTCGAAGGTGTTGCAGTGGCCATATCTGCTGCTCCTGCTGTGGCCGTTGGTGCAGTGTTGCTGGCTAATCTCTTAGGTGGCGGCATAATTGATTGTTGCTTGTTGCTGGTCGAGGTCGTTTGCTTACTTAGCTGTTTGTTCAAGTTGCTATTGTTGCTGGTGTTGTGCTGTCTGTTGTGGTATTTGCCAAATTGATAGCTATTGTTGTTGATACTTATGTTGCTAGCGATGCCGCCTTGGTTGTGGTGGTGATGATGATTGTGTAGGACCAAACCATTGGCCGCCAACGCCGCCGCCGCCGCATTGGCATTGACAACAGCAGCCAACTTGGTTAATAATTACGTTTGCTTGTTCTTGTTGGTCTTGAAGCTGACCTGAAGCACCCGATTGCCCAGAGTGTAGCCATTCAGCGATTGTATGGCCAGCACAGCCTCCTCGTAATTTGTCATAGTAACAAAGCCGAAGCCCTTGCATTTGTTGCTTTGCAGGTCACGAATCACCTGTGATTGGATGCAAAAAAATACATATATTAAATAGTTTAAGCTTGCATTAAGTATGTATGTATACTAAATGAGAAATTCAATATATCGACAAAAAAGCGCGCTCAGTATAGAAAATATTGTAATAAGTGATTCTCAAATTTAAAAATATATGTTTAATTTAAAGTTAATATAAGAAAGGAGCTAACTTCAGCATACCGAAGTTCACAATATGATCATTAAATTTTTTATCCAATCCCGTGTCTATGGCAGCTATATGGTGTATTAGTTCGATCTTGATCAAATAAAAAGCAAAATTCTAGAATAACACAAAATGGTCTCAATCTCAAATTAATTTTTTCCTCCAAATTTTCCGATTGTTCCTATGGCATCTATATGATATAGTTGTCTGATCTTTATATTTATACTATATATACTTTTTCTCAATATTGCATTCGTTGAAATTATTATAATTAACCCTTGATCCTACTGTCTTCACCTTCACTGACTGCACGGCACCAAAAGGTCCAAATAGCTGCCACAGCACGTTCTCCTCGGTCTCTGGCGCCAGATTGTAGACAAAAATGCACCAGCCAGAGCTGGCAATAGTGTTGCCTTGGATCATGCCATTTGTTATAAGGTCGCTGGTCAAAGGGGAGTAGCGGGAGATCACAGAGCTGTGGAGATAGGCGAAATACCAAGTTTAAATGCTATTTAGTAAAACTGCCTAAATCTAAAACTTATAGATATAAATGTTGTCCCTTCCTCCTCACCTATAACGCCCTGCATTTGGATGAATGGCGGCTGCCGCGGCGGCGGCTGCTGCTCCGGCTGCAGCATTAGTGGGGAACGCTCTGCCGCCCCGCGTGTTTTGGGGTGCTATATAGGCGGCCAAAGGCTGCATGCTGTTCTTGTTGCTGCTGGGATTATTGGCGAACTTGACGGTTATCGGTTCGGTGGAATTCTTCGGTGTGGTGCCGTTCAGTTCCTTGATGGCCCGATCGGCCTCAAATCGCTGATCAAAGCGTATAAAGCCAACGCCCTTGGAGAGACCTGCAAGACCGGTGGGAATATGTCAGTAAGTGAGCATTTATTTTGCATCAAGAGAAGCAGAGTCAGCGAGTTGCTGTCATGCATTATAGGATGAGTGAACTTAGTGAATAGATGATGTATGGGATTTTTATGCATTCAAGCAATTTTGAAAGCGAAAAATTCAGTTTCCTAAGCGAATGCAAGCAACTACATATGATCGATGAACAGCATAAGAAAATAGTTAAACATAACAAAATTATAATAAAAAACATACCCAGCGCATGTTCATCTTATTTTTGGTATTACATGTAAAAAATAAAATGAAAAATAAAATTTTTGATTAATTACAAATGCACTAATTTAAAACGGAGAAGAATATATTGTGGATCGCCAGCAAATTTCGAAATAAAATTATGTAGGCTATTCAAAAAAATATATTTCCTTTCAAGACATGCTTAAACAAAATAGTCAGGTCGTATATCAATCTGATTTACTTTTGACTGCACATAACAGGTGTTTTAAGTGTTAAGATAAATACCATATATATTCTCCCATTTTGGACCAATGCTTAAAACACTCACCAGTGATATTATCACAAAGAATGCGCGATGTAATGATCTTGCCATATGGACTAAACAGTGATTCCAGATCGGATTGTGTCATATTCTTTGGAAGACCAGATACATAGAGATTGGCACCTTTAATGCTTTCGGAACTTGGTCGCGCAATGGAGACCTTAATGGTTTTGTTCTGCAGTCGCAGGCCGTTCAACGCATTGATGGCCTTCTCCGCATCCTCCTGTTTGACATAGTTTACGAAACCATAGCCCAGGCTCTGGCCTGAAAAATGGAAATGGAATTAATTTGTATCATCTGAGTTCATTTGCTGATGCGCTCACCTGTCACCTTGTCTCGGATTAACTTGCAGCTCTCCACCTCACCAAAACTAACGAACAGCGAGCGAATCTCGTCCTGTGACATCGTTTGCGGCAAATAGTTCACAATCAAATTGGTTTTGGGATCTGGTTCATTGTTGTTATTGTTATTATTATTGTTGTTTGCCGTTGAGTTGTTGTTATTATTATTATTGTTGGTGTTATTATTGCTAGCGGTCGCATTGTTTGCGGTAGCTTGGCTAGCAGCAGCTGCCGAGTTTGTTGTGGCCCCGGCTCCAGCTCCTGCCCCCGCCGACGCAGATGGGGCTGAAGTGGTTGTGCCTCCATTCGTTTGAGCCTGGCTGTTGGTCGCGTTGGCGGTCACAGCCGCCGATCCGGCGACAGATCCACTAGTGCTGCTGCCAGCTCCGCTTGTCTGCTGTTGCTGCTGCTGCTGCTGCTGCACGGCTGTTTGACCCTCGACCATTGTAAGGAGGTTATTGCTGCAGGAGAAGGAAACTAAGATGAATGGTTTGCATTTAATGTGCATAAAGAGATGTGGTTTTGTAGGGAGGGTGATATTTACGGCTTTCTTCTTCTTCGGAAAGTTGTTCGAGCGAGAAACAGGTATAGATGGGGGAAGATAGATAGTTGTATATGTCGCTGTAAATATAATACTGCTGCTGTGAAGTCTGCAATCGAATAAGTTAGATTAGTGATATTTCCGCTGAGTTTCGGCTTGGCTTACCCTATTCAGAGATGCACACGCTGAGAAACCGCAGTGTATGAATATAGCCTTTACTATAGCCTAGTTAAAAGCGCTTCGCCACGTTTCAATACGTTATATGCGTGAGTCCGAAAGTTGTTGCTAAAAAGCGAACGGAAGAAAACGAGGAAAACAGCGAAATTGGTATAAAAATCAATTATTTTAATTAAATTTAAATGAAATACGGGCTATCTTCAGCTTGTCCGCCGTCTGCCCCAACGTCGTTTTCAGTGGAAACGGCGGAAATAACAAAAGTAAACTTTTTAATGAAGCCACACAAATATCCGAGGCTCTTTGTTTCTGCGGTTTCTGCAAATTTGCTGGCTACCAAACTGAAATACTGAATGTGGATGTGGATGTAGGGCAAAAAGTGACTGAAAATCAATACAATTAAAATAGGGATCGCTATAAATGGCTAAATATATAAATAAGGTAGGACTGAAGATAAGAGAAATTGGCATAGTTAAGAAGAATTTAAGACACATATATGTCTGCAAGCCATTATATTATGTATTTATTCACGTACACTCTTTGGTAGGTATAATGTTATTTTTTTGGGGTGATAGGGTATATCAATTTTTTAACAGAAGAGATAGACAATGTGAATTATTTATTTCTAAATGTCTTTCCTATTGCCAACGCAGATACTTCTCCTGCTTGTTATGAAAACAGAAATTTGTCCAAAATCAAAAACATATTTTTAGCCCACACACTTAAATGGGACTTTTTGATTGCGAAACGCAAATATTAACTGTGTACATTTATAAGTACAAGCATACGTATGTACATATACCACGAACTTCTTGGCGTCATAAACAAAGTACTCCAATATAAATATTAGCACTCAAAGTGTGTAGAGTAATTCGAAACCTTTAAATAATAAAGCCATTTTGTTTGTAAACATATTTGCAGACGAATTGTGAACGCAATGAAAGAAACCCAAATGGGCTTGATTCGAATTTCTTTTGAAGTAACACTATAAAAGAGTAACAATATTAAAACAAATTAGATTTTAATTTTTCTGCTTTACTCTTTCGATATATATCTATCTCAATGCCAATGGCTGGCGAGAGAGATCAAGAACAGAATTTTGCACCTTTTGGTCAGAAATGTGTGTTCTATTCGCTTTGCTAGTCCGAAGGCAGTTGGTTGCATTCAACGTCGCAAATCGTGCGAAAAACTAATATTTTAAAAATAAACAAACAAATGGGCGTGTGATGGGTGCGAGAAGAATCGCGCCGCTGAGGAGCCGGCAAGATTATATTTTCGAAAATATTTTTAAAACAAAAAACACATCGCAGCTGATGGCGGACGAGAGCTGGGCGATGATGCTGACGTATGTAGATGCTGCCGCTTATTAGCGCGTGTTTGAGGTTAAGTAGCTTCTTGGGCAGATGATTTTAGGAAAGATCTCCAAATGTTGAACTCTTCTTCAAATTACGTAAGCCCCCGATGGCCGTAATGCTGAACTCTGGTTACCTTTAGTCTCTAAATCATGAGTACATCGAACTTGTTGTTTCTAGATTTCAACGCGATTACGAAACAATTTTCAGGGGATGTGTTTGCTTTATTTATTTTTAATAATAACCGAACGAACCGAAACCAAATGGAAGGTAAGCGCTCCCGAAAAACAAAACGACAAACGGAAAATCGTACTCATACAAATATAACCGAACCGAACAAATAATTTTTGGAATATTATTTATCGAATGGTAATGATAATAATAATAAACCAAGCCAAACCGAAGAGTGTGAAACTAATTCGTAATAATAATAAGGAAATAAAACCGAACGGAAAGTAGAAAAGAACGTGTTCCTGCAACTCAACAGAACAGAAATAAACTGAATTTGCGAGCGGCGTGGAAATTATTTTTATGCCCCTCGGCGAAGGCGACTACTAATGTGTCCAAGACGCAGAGAGCAGCGAGCGGAACAGCGAGAGTGGCGGCTTCTTGGCCAGAACGCGGCGCGTGCGAGGAAAGAGAGAGTGGATCCAACTATACCAGCGCTCGTGCCTGGTACTATACTTATATTCGCTAGATGGAGGCCCGAGATGGACGCTGGCGGAGGTACATATTTTATAATTGGATTTTGCACGAGCGTACAGCAATTCGTACACTGTGTATTACGGACTCATATCATCAAATACAGGATCCACATGCAGAAAATGCATGTGTTTCTGGGTAACTTCCAAAGGCTTGCCGACAGAAACAGCTGTGACAGAACCTGGTGTCCACAATGCAATGGAAAAATAACCCAAGCTGGAAATACATAGATGCTACTGGTCTAGTCATTCGGATTGATAAAAAATTTACATATGGGCCATACAGATAGAGGTACTCTGAAATCGGATCATAAAACACAAAATAATTCTAGCCCCATCATTAAAATTATTGTATGTATTCCAAATTAAAGTTATTTATATTTCACTTTCCAGTTTGGGTCACATTTTAAAAAGAAGGGAGCAGTAGGCTCTCACCGAAATTGATAGTATCCAAACATCACATAAACAAATTATCGGTTAAAACAAAATCCACCAATGGTAAACAATCGGCCCAAGAAATAATTAAACAAGAAAGGGAGGTAACTTCGGCATGCCGAAGTTTAAATACCCTTGCAGAAAGTAGAAGAAGAATGTTCTGACATTTGCGTTTTCTCGGGTACTGACATAAGATAAATGTTGCCAACAAACTAAATGTATTAATATATATTCCTATAGCAGCTATTTGATATAGTGGCCCGATATTGATCAAATTAAAACCCAAATTCTAAAATATTACAAAATGGTCATGTCTGAAAATATGTTGAAAATTGGCAAAGTTCGATTTTTTTTCCTTAAAAGGGCGTTCCGACATATGTATATCGTAGTGGGAGCATATCTGATAGATAGCTTCAAAACTGAGGGACTAGTTTGCGTAGAAACGGACGGACAGACGGACATGGCTAGCGACTAGGCTGTTCATGATGCTGATCAAGAATACTTTATAGGGTCGGAAATGTCTCCTTCACTGCGTTGCAAACTTCGGACTAAAATTATAATACCCTGCAAGGGTATAAAAATACAGTAATAATAGTAAAAAAAAAAAGGTGATAAAAACCAAAAATACATTTTTCGGGCGAATCTCAATTTAAGAACAATATTATTAGCTGCACGATTGTCTTATTAGCCTTTAGATGCTAGAAACTACCACTCAAAAACATCATAGGAAGTATTGGGGTGACAGTTGAAACATGTTTCAGTTGGACTTCACTTAATTTTGACTTTACTACACTTTTTAGTAATTTCTATCTAAAGTCGAGCCCTAAAATGTACTTGTCTAATTAAAAACTATACTGGAATAGTCCGATAGTTTAGCTTACCTTCGGGAATTGGCCCTTTTTAAACTCCCTCAATTAACCCCGCCCTCAAGTAGTGAGGTACAGACCATTAATTTTCATTCATAAATTGTTTAAAATCGCTTCCTGCTAATTGATGGATGCATCTATTACACCGACACAATACCTTTGCAAACCCACACACACAATGGCATATGAGGGGAGTCTCTCCGTGTGTTTGCATGCCGGAGCAGAAGACGTACTCAAAGAGCAGGAACAAAACAAAAAAGTGACACACCTTGGCAAAGGGTAAGAGGAGAGAGAAAGAGCACGAGAAAGTGCCTAGAAAAGGAACGGCAGGAAAATAGAGTAGCATCTAAGGATGGAGGCCGCTTGCATTTGGGTGCGGCAAAAATAAACAGCAGAGAGAGTGAGAGAGGCCCAAGCTTAAAAGAGCGCAACCTGCAGCGGAAGCGCGCCACAAGATATGCAATGGTCAGAGCGCGAGACTGTGAGAGCCAGGCGAGCAAGGAGAGCAAGCTTAGCCGAAAGCTGCAGTTGATTGCGCTGCCAACGCAGGGGCACAGAAAAAGGGGTCGCCTAGATCAGAGCCTTAAGCAATGAAAAACTACTATAACGTTATTATACATCCTGATCTTATTCTGTTTTGTCTACGAAACAAATTTTATTACCAAGAAAGTATATTTTATAATTTTTCAATTTCCTGCCAGAAAAATTAAAAGAATTTGGGAGCTTCATTAAGTATCTGAAATGAGGGGCAGCTTACCCCCTTGGGTGGCGCGCTGCTGGGTTTCGTTATTTTTTAGGTTAAATTGCGGCTGCAGGCAGCGAACTGAAAACTGCGATGCCGGCGCTGCACGAAACGCAGCTGCATAAGCTTGCGAGTGTGAGGGAGAGTGTAAGCGTCAGTGTGAGTGTAGGCGGCAAATATATACCAGAGTGTAGAGAAATTGCGATTCTGCCGACAGCGAGCCGCCCCATTGAGCCCCGTTTTACTATTCGCTCCTCCACCGCACACACAGGCCCTGGGTCGGGTGCATGTATGTATGCAAAGCGAAAAATCGACTTTGGGTGTGGGCACTTTGCACTGTGCATGCAAAATAAAATGCCGTAACTATTTCTGTAAGCTTACTTTTATTTGCCAGCGCCGCAAAATATCCTATGCCAATTTGCACAGCTTTCTTTTCCCTTGTTTCACTGGCGCTGCTTTGAAAACGCGAGAAATTCGTTCGTTGCAAATTAGTTTTATAACTTAGTTGAGACGCACACGCCACACGCTTGGGGTTTTCAAACTGATTTTTAGATGTTTAACTTAGCACTGTGTGCAAATGGGCACACGGACGTACATGTGTGGGCGCAGTGGTGTAAGTATGCAAGATGTGTGTACTTTGATACCGATATACAACAATTCAGGAACGACGACAATACGACGAGAATCAAAAAACACAACTTGCTGCCGGAGAGTGCAAGAACTAAATGATTAAAGTGTTCGATTGCCGCCAGGACAACTGCAGCCAGGACCCGAGCCAGCACTGCTGCGTCGCAGTCAGCGGCGGCAGCGGCTCCTTGCCTCCTCCCATCGACGTACAGTTGAGCACGCTCAGTGAGAGTGGGAGTGGGTCGGAGCAGGGGGCGGGCAAGAGTGGAGGCAGCGCACTAGGCGGACGGGAGGTTGTTGACGGAAGACGAATGCATAGCATAACTGCGTAGTTTTGCACTGCCATGCACAGTGGGACAAGTGCAATCTAATATTAAGCTGTTTGTATCTTTAAATATGGAATTGCATTAAATTCTGTTCTATTGAAGTTAAACAAAAGTAATTGGCATCAACCGTGAACAATACAAACAAATTACAAGAATAAAATCATTCAAGGTAGGGGTAGTCTTTTAATTAATCAGCTCAAAACAAGGAATTTCGATGAAACCAATGAGTTTCCCGATCTTGGCCCGTATAAGCTTGAACTGACATTGTATTCCACACAAACTAATGGTAGAGGAGGAGAGAAAGCAGAATGGTAGGAAGAAGATGTCAAAGGGACTGCAAACAACGACAAGTTCCAACAATTCACAAAAAGCTGCAGTCGAAAGTTGCGCAGGCATCAACAGCTTCGGCAACATAACGGTTCCCAACACAGCACTCTCCGCAGCTCTCTCGGCCATGAGTACCCTACATTCGCTCGCAAAACATAAACAAGGAAATGCAGCCGTGAACACAAAACGAATTGCGGTAGGTTCTCCTTTCTCCATTGAGGTGGCAGAGAGTGTGAGCGACAGACCCGAGCATCGCAAGCCGGTCACAAAGAGAGCCGAAAAAGGCACCCAAACAAACAGTTAAACAACAACAACAATCAGGGGGCGGAGAGTACCAGGCAGCTGACTGGAGCGAAAAGAGAGAGCGAGCATTGAACTCTGCCAGCGGAATGGCCCATCTCTCCATCCTGCCGCATCCTCGCCGCTCACAAGTATGCAACAGTCCCCTCGCTCGTCCGCTTGTGCATTTAATAAGAAAGTTTAAATATAAACGGATTCTCGATGCTACACACATAAAAATATTTTTCTATATTTAAGAAAATCGCCATTAAAATAAAAACCCTACAAAAATGTCTAGGCGCCATAAAATCAATTAAAGCCTACATTAATACAATATTTTCTGCAAAATTGTCGATGTATTTGCATCGACAAAAAGATAATCAAACGGTGTTGTAAATGAGTAATGTTTAATATTGATATATGTATGTACATATATTGATATAATATTGATATTGTAAATTTGTTGTAATTTTTTTATGTTAGTTTCCCGATTTTCCCTTTAGCAGCTATATAATAAAGTTTTCTGGTCTGGTTCGTTTCAACTTTAATACTAATCAGAATGTCAAGAAGACTGCGAGTCAAAGTTCAATAGATATAGAAATACGGACGGATCATAAATAAAATTGTAATATGGGGAGCGCCCTTTTGGAAGTGAGAATTAAGGGTGCATATACACCTAGAGGCCCAAAAAATGTAATTCTTTGAATTTTTTAGGATATCTAGTTGAGTTATTGGATCGGTTTTTTTATGTAAAAGAATACACTTTTAAGTTTAAAAAAGTTTGTTTTATTAATAAATTTTTAAAATTAACGAAGTAATTAATTTTTTCATTAAGGTCAAAAAAAAAAGAGGTTTACGGTACCAGATGCCGTTACGTCAAAAATCATCAGAAATGAAAAAACCAAGGGTATAAAATATCAAACGAAAAGAACTTCAATATCTGAACAAGCAGTACGCTTGAATTGTTAGAAATGCTGAAAGTTCGACTAGGCTAAGATGAAGGAATTAGCCTGCGTTGAACTAAGCCTGTCAACTGTTCAGCGTACAATCAGAAATGCAGAACACCTAAGCATCTTAGAATCCATAAAAAACATCCTGTGAATGCAAAAGGAAAAAACTTGACTTTACAATCTGATACTCGACCTAATTATGGGCGTTAAGTTTTTATTTAGATGACCCTAATAGCACTTAATTGTTCAGATAATTATTATCACGATTTCTGAAAATATGAGTTATATTTAAGTCACCACCACAGTCGAGAAGGTGAATTAAAGGTGTTTGGTGCAATCATGTATTATGGAACAATCAAATTTTATCAATCAGAAAATGAAGGCCGATGGCTTCAAAAAAAAAAAAAAAAAAATTGAAGTCCTTATTTAAAAAATTAAATGATCTTTTTGGACTAATTCTATAGATTTTTCATAACGCTCAATTAGAAAAGTCGTTTGGCCACCATATTCTCCAGATTTTACCGTACTTGAAAATGTTTGAGGCTTGATGGTATACGAAGGGGAAAATCCATACAAAGATAAATAAACAAAAACTGCAGCTTTTAAGTGAGCTTTGAGCGAAATTTCCTTTATCTACTACAATATATATATAAAATAGACTGATTGATATATCACAGCCATGGCCAAACCACATGTCTTAGAGACTTGAAGATTTTTTTTTTAAATCAGAAAAAATTTTCCAGATTCGTATGGGTATTTTAATTTTCTAATTCCACCTGCAACCTATTTTAAAAAATAAAAAACATAAATTTAAATTGCATTAAATGCAAGCTCGCTAAGCAAGCATTGAAAACGTTCTCAAAATTTTTCAATATTTACTGCTTAAATAATTTGTAAGAACAAAAAGCGAAGTCGATTTTCCCTTACTAGAAGAAAGAATAAACTGAAAGATGCACAAGCCAAATACAGGTTAATGCACCCAGAAAAATACCGAACTGCAGCAGCTAAATATCAGGCCAGTAATCCTGAAGTGCACCAAACTGTAGTGGGAGACGAATGTCTTTCTCATGGACAGCTTTATGTAGCCTGTTCAAGAGTTGGTTTAGCTAAGAACTTAATCATTTTGGTACCTGATCACAAATGCAAGAATTTAGTGTATAAAAAGATATTACAACAATCGTAATCTATAACTATGGACTATACCTATAAAAAAAAAATGCGCCGAAACCTCTACCTCTTTGGTGGTGTGGAAATGAGGAATAATTAAAATAGTAATATTTATTATTAACCTTTTAACATTTTTTAATTACGATATTGTTAATTTAATACGACATTTTAAGTGTGGATCTGCATCCGATCAAAGCGAGGATGCAATAGCGGGCCCTCTAAGTATTTCTAATATATCACCAACCAAGAAAAATTCACATTATTTTGAGTAGCTTTAAGAATAGGTTTAAACAAAGAGGGTAGCTAATTCGACACGTCGAAGTTTGTATAGCCTTGCAGGTGTGTCGTCCGAGTTATGCTTGGGTACTTTGGATTATAGAAAACGGAACTTCCATGTCTGAGCCCTTGGTAAAGTTCCGGTAGTTTTCCACGATACCGATGTAGAACACGAATATATTTTCTTGAATTTGTTTGGATGTTCCCAGAAAACAGATAATGCCAACAACGTAGGCGTTCTCCTATTTACCTCTGTCTTAATGATGATGGCTTAAGAATCTCCTGGCTGCTTCCTGGAATGTCAGACGTCTTTGGAATCTGTCCAGTTCTTCTTTGATGACGACACTTCTTTCACGAAATAAAGACGTATTCCGTACACGTGCTCCTCAAAAATGTGCATCTGCGGTGGTAAACTTCGGCCACATGATCGCGGCTATTTACACTACCCACGCTTGTGAGCTTAAGCAAATCACTATACAGATGACATAAATGCAGGCAACTTATATACGTTATATAGACAGCTGATCGGAACTTAATTAATATGCATATTTAAAGAAAAGATCCTCACAAAAAATAAAAACTTTCGGAAGTGTTCAAAAACGCTGCGAACAGAATTCGACTGTATGGCAGCGCTATGCACGATCCGCGATGGCACGGTTGACCAACACTGATCTATCGACGGCAAAGCAGGAAATTGAAAACAACCAAGGCTTTAATCCAAACTTATTTAATAAACGATTTGGAAACCCAAAAGAAAAATCTTTTGCGTAATGATAAGTATGAATCATACTTCAGGAATATTTTAGACTCAATTATAAAGTATTAAATCATAAATATATTTAAGCTGAAAAATTGTAACTTCATGAAATTAAAGCTTGAAGCTCCAAATATTGGCGACATATGAATTGGGCAATTAGCTCATTCGACGTTGTTTACATTTTAATGGGGACGACTTCCTTTATTACGGCGTGAAAACGCAAATTCAAGGCTTGGAACTATTTTAAACTTAGAATTACCTTTAATGATCGGTGAGTTTTCGAGTTGTCGAATTTGGCGATATCTATCGATATATATTATTCAACAAATATTTCTAAGTTTAAAAACGGAAGAGCAAATAAATGAACTTTGAGATGAAATTCTAGAAAAATAAAAATTACTGAAATTACGTTGAAAAAGATTCCGACTGTTCCCAACGGTGCTATATAATATAGTCGCCCGATCCGGACTCTGCTGTTGATGTTGATCAAGAATGAATATATTTATATTTACTTTATGAGTCGAAAATGTCTCCTTCAAGTTTTCGTTGAAAACTTCTGACTAAAATTAGAATACTCTTTTAAATTTCGTTTCAACACTTTTAAATAATATTTTTGTTTTAATAAAACAACAAATTATATTTAAATGTTACAATTTTTTGATGTTTTATTCGTTTGATTTATCAACTACTTTACGGTAATTGCATATTAAATTGGTTGTTTCGGTTTGTTGTTGTTGCTTAAACTTTAATAAGTGTACTTGGTTTTAGCTGCGGCTGATTTGAATTATATTTGTACAAAATATATATATATATTTACTTTAGTTTTGTTAATGAACCATTTCGTGTTGTCATTCTAATGCCAGCTTAAAACGTAATTCTTTTGGTTTTCTTGCAGTTCGTTCTGTCATTCTGTTTGCTTTTTTTAATTTATTTCTTTTCTATAATAACGCTTAACAAAATATAATTATTAACTATGTATTTCTAGGCGCGTTTCGTTTGTTATTTGTTGTTAATGTTGTTGTTTTCGGTTGCTTATTGCTGCAAGTTGTTGATCTTGTCGTTTTGAAAAAATTTAACTATGACTTCTACCGTTGTTTAGTTGTATTTCATCGTGTATATATATAAAAATATATATATGTTTATCTTCATATATACCAATATATATGGTGTATATGTATGTATGTATGTATTAATGTATATGTATGTACGTATGTCCTTATAGAATGTCCGTGTCTTCCTGTGTCTACATGTTTTGTATTATTTACAGAGTTTTAAATATTAACAATACATCTGAGGAGCCACAGAAATCGCTATGGATCAGAAATAAATTCAAGTAATGTAGAAAAGTATGAGCGGAAATAATTAAACATTCTGAACGTATTTTTGGACACCCATTATATTTATTCCCAATCCGGAAAGAGTTCTGTGGCAGCCTTGCCTCTGTGTGTCGTTTAATTTATAATAATTACACTTAGTTCCGTTTACACAATTAAAATTGCGATTCATCCTCGTATCCTAGGAGTACAACTTAAAATTGTCCTATAACGTAATTGTTTTTATTTTGTTGTTTCAATTTGTTGAATGTGAATGCTTTGTTTGTTGTTTCCCCAGAACCATTTTATTACTTAATAAAGAGTTTTAATTGTGGTTTGTTTGCTTTCCCTTTTGGTTTTTCGTTACGTTTTCACTTTGATTTTCGTGGTGTTAAGTAGTTTTGACTCTATGCCAAATAAAAGAGTCAACTGAATGCTGCCACAGTGAGCAACCCTGCGAACCCTTCGATATACATAGCTGCCCGATGAATGACTCCACTTCATCCACATTAAATCCTCACCGCATGGCATCATTTCGGATTAAAACATATGCTGGGTCCGCCGCGTTCTCCGGCTGATTGAAATCGGACTTAAAGTATGATCTAGTTTAATGCATTCTGCTTCTGCTTTGGCATATTAAAAATATATATTATGTGTATATATCGGCGTCTATATGTACAGTTTATATGTATGTATATGTATAAGTACTATATCGATTTCAAGGGCAAGTCTATTTCGATTGATTTTTAACTCGTTTAATTCTACTAATGCACTATTACTTGTTGCGTCTGTGTGAGTTCTTGAGGCACCCATTAATAATAATAGATCGAATATGTGTGTATGTTCAAGTGTGGGGGATGCTTTCGGTGTAAAAACGAAATAAAACAAAACAAAGTTCAAATTTCCATATATGTGTATATATTTGAAATATATAATTATATATGTTGTATATAGTGTGTTTCATTCATGTGTATTTTGTTCTAAAAACGTGTGTTGTGTGATTGCCTTTTAATAATAACTAATTTAAAATTAATAAAAATGTTTCGTAATCAAATTATTACAAAGAATTTACAACTATAACTTTTTCTTTATACATACGCGATAATATATATGTATATATATTTGCTAACAAGGCTGCAGAGCGAAAATTAACTAAAACTTAAACAATTTAAAAAGCCATCCATCTCCTGTGCAGTACTTTTCACGCATACAAAAACAAAATTCAACTAAATATGTGGAGAGACAAGTAAAGGGGCTACTACTTCACGGTTAGATTTTCCATTTTGGCTTACAGTCTAGACATACATCTAATATAACTTGTAATGTGTGTTTTCCGTGTGTATTTGTAGGTAATATCAATTAAAACTAGGCATAAATATAAAGCTTACCATTCTTTAAAAACAATTGAAAATTGAGCATAAGGAAAATAAGTAATAAGTAATTGGTGTGCATTATAAAAAAATACATGTTATATATACGAATTATAAATTATTAACAAAATCATTTCTTGTTGTGTTGCTGCTTCTGTTTGTTGATGTAGGTTTCCTTTCTCTTCTCATTTTTGTTGGAAGGTTGCTTGTTGGTTTCGATTTCCTTTATTTCGTTTGTTGACTAACTAAATTAGTATCTTGTAGTATATAATAATAGTTGCTAATTTGGCCTGACTTTTGTTTAGACACGTTTGGTGGTGTTTCCGTCGCCTCCGTCTTCGATTCCGCTGTCGCTACTGGTGCGTCGGATGGGACACGGCATCCCTGAGCGTCTTGAGGCCCGCCTGGACATACCGAAACACCTCATGCATGGTGCTATGTAGGGTAAGCGGGCCATTCTCGTGATCCAAATCTCGGAAGAAATCTGCGGTTGAATTAGAATAAGTATTGCGTTAGAAATATAGAAATATTTGGGGATATACCAGTTTAAAATACTTTTGTACATTATATTTTATTAAGCGCAATATTTGTGTTAAGTCTCAATATTACTCTCTGCAAAACTCACCTATATGACTGCCTGTGCGCACCAATCGATCGGCTTGATCCCACAACTCGTGAGCACTATTCACATAACTTAGGTACTCGTTTTGTTTGCACAGCTGGTTGTGTATATCCTGAGGCACTATCCTGCCTGGCGGCGTATTCGAACCGGAGCCCTGTTGCAATAAAATAAACCAATGTAATAAAGTCGAATTCTAGGATTACATAAACACGGCCATGCCTGAGTTAAAACAACTGTCGGTGGTCGGCCATAAGAATAACCACCGATTGTTATTGTGACAAAAAAAAATTAAAATTTTGCAGGCCTGTGATATCAACTGCCGGTACGGCTATGTACTCACCTGTGAGCCCACCGAGTTCGACGGTGATATGGAGGACGGCGTATTGCCGTTGACAATGTCACCCCGTCCAGTGCGAAAGAAATCGGTGAGGCTGAGAATGATTGCACGGCAATTCGCGCGTCGCAGCTTGTACAGCTTCAGTGATATCAGCGATTGGCAACGCAAACTGTTTCATTCAGATAAAAATGGTTGGAATTAGTCAACTTGAAATGATCTAATAAGGTAACTCGACATGTTCGAGCACCTCACCTGAGTATGGCCACTTTGTTGTGCGTTTCGTGCTGACCGTTCGTTGACTGTTGATACGGACGAAACTTCGAGGAGATAAATCTAAAAGTTTACAGCAAATAAGGGTAATTTTATTAAGGATCTCTCTCACTGAAGCCACTATACTAACTTGATTAGCGACAGCGTATCCTTGTACATGGTGTAGGTGGCCGTCTCGGAGCTGCAGCGCTCCATGGCGTCGGCAGTCAGCAAGAAGTACACAACGGCCTCCAGATATAGGGTTACCTGGTTAAAGGAATCGCGCTCCGTGTCGGCGGCATGTTTCCGACTGATGGCCTCCTGCAGGAACTGATTGTTTTTTCTAAAGCGATCGAAAGGAGAGATGGTAAATATAGGAACACGGAAAACTGGAAAACTGGAAAACTCAGTGTGATAAGTCCTACCTGATATCATCACTGGGATGCTCCTCCTCGCGGTCGAAGTACGAACGATAGATGAGCCTCGTGGGCGCCGGAGCAACGGCTGCCATAGGCGATGCAACTGTCATTGTGGTCGCCGTTGTCGCTGTGGACGTTGCCAACGACGGTGTCGTCTGTACGGCCTCGTTGCAGGTGGTGGGCATCGCCGCAGAGGCAACGGTGGCTGTAGTTGGCGGGGGCGGTAGCGGGGACATGGCTAGCAGCTTCTTACTGGGACTGCCATTCGCGGTGGTGGACACAACACCAGCTGTAACAGCGGCTGCAGCAGCGGCAGCCGCGTCCTCGTGAAGGAGCTGCAGCTTGTCGTAGGAGAGGCGATCGTGGTTGGGCAGTATTCGCTCGTGATTGTTGGAGGGCAGGAGCACAGGCACGGGCAGCAGCTCCTTTCCGATCTGCAACTGATCGGCTCCTTTCTCCTTTTTCCGCTTCTTCTCCTTGTAGGGGCTGGAGCTAGAACTGGAGCTGCGCTTGCGCCTTCGCCCCGGAGGTTGCTCCCGCTCCCGCTCACGCTCTCGTTCTCGTTCTCGTTCACGTTCCCTTTCGCGCTCTCGGTCGCGGTCGCGATCACGCTCCTGCTTCAACTGGAACTCCTGCTTGACGCTGCCGGGCTTGAACTTTGGCTCGTATCCGGAGTCGAGGTCAGGATCCGGCTTCACCGGATGTTCGTGCTTCACCTTGGGCGTGGAATTCGGATGCGTCGTGTCGCCGGCATAGCCGTTGGCCAACTGCACTGCCACCACTTGGGCCTGGTCCTTTGGCGTTAGGTGGCCGTTCTGCTGGGCAGGCGTTAGCTTCTTGAGGCGCATGACGCGTTCCCGGGACAGCTTGCTCAGATCGATCTTGCAGATCAGGGATGTGAGGTGTGGAGTCGTTGTCCTCGCTGGCGAGGCCAGAGCCGCTCCCAGCTGCTGCTGCTGCTGTGTGGGGGTCATGCGGAGCTTGGCCAGTGGCACCGTGCTGGCAGGGGGAGCCAGCGGATCAAGCTTGCCCTGTTGCTGCTCCTCCTGCAGGTCCACGATCACCACTTGGCCCTGCTTCTTTGCGCCGCCCTCCTTCGGATTGAATATTCTCGTCAGCGTACTGATCTTGTTTTTGTCGCTCTTGGGCTTCCGCTCGCGCTCCTTCTCTCGCCGCGCTTCGTCCTCCTCACCGCTGCTGCTGCTAGAGGCCCCACCGCCGCCACCTCCGCCACTTGAGGAGGAGCACTCGGAGCTGCTCAGCTGCTGGCTGTGCTGACTCATCATCCCCTGCGGCTTGTACGACGGCAGTGGCTGCTGCTGGGCCAACGCTTGCCCACTTCCTGGGACCTGCTGTCTGATCCTGGCCTGATCCTCCTCCTCGCTGCCGCTACTGCTCGGCGGGCGAGCACTCGTCTTGTTCAGCTTGACGATTCGACATTTGGTGTTCTGCGTCTCTGTGTCGTCGCTGCTGCTCGAGGAGCTGCTCGACTTGGAACTGGTGCCTGCACTCGATGAGCTGTCTTCGTCGGAGCTGCTGGTGCTGCCGTCAGCTGCAGGCTGCGGCAGGGAGGCGGCGGAGGACAGGTGTGGCGTGGCCAGCCTCTTGGTGGGTGTGTTGCCATTGGAGCTGCTCTGGCTGGAATGGTCGCGTTTGCGCTGCACACTGCTCATGGGCAGGGGACCGCCCTTGGCCAGCGGCTTCTTGGCGGCAGTCAGCGTTGGTCCTTTGGTCTGGGAGCTACTGCCAGCCGAAGTGCTGCTTAGGTTGCCACTGCCTCCGCTCTGCTGCTGCTGCTGCTGCTGCTTTCGTGGTCGACCACGTCCCTTTTTCACTGGCCCCGCCGCCGCCATGGCCTGCGATTGCGACGAGTTCCCCAGGATGCTGGGATGCTTGGCTGCCGGCTCGTCGTCGTCGCTGGACTCCAGGATGGAGGCAGCACTCGTCGCCGGCTTCTTCCTTCGCGGCTTCTTCAGGCGCTGCTTTGGGGATGTGGGCAGCGGCAGAATGGGCGTCAGAGTGACACTGTTGTTGTTGCTGCTGCTGGGCGGGGCCTTCTGCGACGACGGCGGCGGCACTCGCGTCACTGTTGTGATTTCTGCCGGAACTCCGGGCAACTGGAACTTTTCGCCGTGACCCGTTGGCACCACCTCAGACCCACCGGGCGCACTGTCCGAGCTGCTGCTGCTGCTGCTCGAGGAGCCGCTTCCGCTACCACTGGTGCCGGAATCCGATAGTCGGGGATTGATTAAAGCGGACTCCGCGGACTCTCGCTTGATTTGGTTTTTTGGTATCGCCGCCCCCAGGGCAAGCTCTGTGTCCATGGGCAAGCCGTCTATTGCCTCCTTCTTCACCTTCAGCGCCATAGGAGTGACACTGAGACCAGCTCCATAGCGCAGCTGCTGCTGCTCCTCGACGTCGTCGTCCTCCTCCTCGCCCTCCTCCAGGTTCATCGGGTCGTCCACCAGCATCTTCTCGTTCTTCACGATCGCCGTGGTCACCTCAATAGACTCGGGTATGATCTGGGCGCCGCCAGGCAGAATGCCCGGCACCTTCATGCTCACGTTGCCGGGCGAGACGTTTTCCGACGAGTTCGTTTGGTTGGCGGGCTTGTGGAAGAATCGGCTCAGCGTCCACTTGTTGCTCTCCGTTGGCGATGGCGTCTTGTTCGAAGAGCTGCCTCCGCTGCCACTCAGGGGGCCGCCCGACGCCACGCTAACCCCACCACCACCACCGCTTCCGCCGCCTCCGGCTCCTCCGGTAGTGTTCACGCCGGAGCCTCCAGTGCCGCCACTACCGAATCCGCTGGAATTGAGCAACCCGCTGATCGTGTTGCTGCCCCTGGCAATGATCTCATGCCTGTATTTGTTCTTATTTTGGCTCCCATTGGACGTCGTCAGGGGCTGCTGTGGTCGATGCTGTTGCTGCTGGAGGAGCTGCTGCTGTTGCTGCTGCTGCTGCTGCTGGAGGGTTGGCTGCTGGTGCTGTTGCTGGTGGTGGTTGGGATGATGATGCACTTCGTTCTTGATGCTCGACTCACTGCCCGACTCGCTTGAGTCTGACTCGGAGCTATTGCTGCTGTTACCCGCCGATCGGCTGAAAGGGATTGATGGATTTTATTAGGTATCTAGAAGGGGCATGGTACGGCAGATTAGGCTCACCTCTCCTTCTTGCGGTCATCATCCGACTCGGAAAGCTCCAGATCGTTCTCAAGGCTGCAATGGAAACGAGGGAGTGCATTAGCATGTGTGCCAGGGGATGCACATCTTCCTTGACTTACCAAGAGTCTTGCTTCTCCAGCGAGTGGTTCTTCTCCGATTTGAGAGGCTTGGCCGCTGGCGGAGAACTGTCTACGGACGCAGCCTTGGGCGGAGTGGGTGGCAGTTGCAGGAGGGGCGAAACCCCCGTCGTCGTCCCAGCGGAAGTGGCCATAAGGTCCAGGGGCAATTGGCTGGCCTGCGGAGGTGTCGTCAACAGCGGGGCAATGGGCGAGGCGATGGGCGCGATTGGTGGGAAGAGAGGCGTCATCAACGACGAGGGCTGGGCGGATGGCGGGGAGCCGATCATATCGATGGCGTACTTGTTCTTGTTGGGCCCCTTCAGGTTATAGTTCTCGCGGGTGGGTGCGTGCGGCGTGGCCGCAATCGAGGTCAGCGGCGTCGTCACCCGGAAGCTGTTGGTCATTTCGCTTATCATCTTGCTGATGTCCTTCTCCTGCGGCGGCGGCAGCTGCTGCAGTCCGGTTCCGCTGCTAGGTCGCTTGCTAGCCGCCGGCGGCACAAACCGGCCGCTAGTGCCGTTTAGCACCGCCGGAGCCGGGGGGCCAAGAAAGGACTTCTCCCGACCGTTGGGCATTTGGGTGGAGAGCGGCGGACCCAGGGTCGCGGGCGTGCTGCCCGTGGCTCCGCCGCTGCTGGCATTGTTTGTGGCGCTGGACGAGTTGCTGTTGCTGGGACCGGAGCTGGATCTCGGTGGACCGCGGGGCGGGGCCATGCCACTACTAGACGGAATGTCGTTCTTCATGGGCTGGCCCGGATAGCCGCCGCGTCCATTGTACGGCGGCTTGTTGTCCGCCTGCTTCAGATACGTCGGCGGTCGCTGCTGTTGCTGGTAGTGTGGCTGCTGCTGCTGCTGGCCGTGCAACGCCGAGGTCGCGGATGCTGAGGCAGAGGCGGATGCGGAACCAAGAGCAGCTGAGGAGCCAATGGCGGCGGCGGAGGAGGGAGAGTGGCCCAGGGACTTGCCTTGCGGCAACGAAAGCGGCGCCTGCAGGCGCGGATTGCCGGCGCCAAGCGGATGCCGACTGATGCCCACCGTCGACGTACCGATGTACACCCGTGCGTCGATATACTCGCCCAGCGCGGCGGTGATCTCCACATCGCCCTCCGTCAGCCGACGCGGCTCCCCGAAGAGACTAACCTCCCGATCATCGATCTGGATGCCCTGCTGACGCTCGATCTTCTCGCGCTCCCGTCTTCTCCGACGCTCGTACTCCTCCATGCTGCAAGCGGAAAAGCGGAAGAGACCAGATATTAGATTTGTTTCAATTTACCCACTTACTTCCTACTACTTTCGTGGTCTCCCAAGTTACTCGTTATTTTGTTAAGCCTTTGCTTTTGGGGTGCAGTAACAACAACAATTAGAACAGCAAACAGAGAACGTCACAGGTAAGACAACACAACAACAACATCAACAAATCAACAAACATGGAGCGAACAAACATCTCCACCGCTTGGCGAAGCTTTTCCTCCAGGGCAAACCGTTTTACATGCATTGCGTGCTTTGGGGCTTGGACAAGGACTCCAGGACTCAGCCCTGACGGCACTAGTTATTTTATTATACCTTCTTTTAATAAGGATGGAATATTATTGCTTATGTTAATGCTGAATCGGTGTTAGGCTTTATAATTTCATTCTGGTTACAATTATGAAGTTAAATTTATCAATAAATATGAGCCTTAAAATAGATTTTGTAACAAATGTCAAAATGTTATCGGAAACACTGAACAAAAAACCTGCTTAAGATGGAGTGGTGTACATAAAAAAAAGAGGTATGTATTAAAAACAAGAAAATATTTTGATTGGTTTCTTTCTTAATATAAACAATAAAAAAAAATAACTTAATATATAGGTTTAATTGTTTATTTTACTTAATTAGTGATGTTGTAAAATCATCGATAGTCGCCAAAAATATCGATGTTTTACAAAAATTTTAAGACATCGACTCAAAAATGTTTTTTCACCTTCATGACGCATCCAACTTGCTTGGTTTTCTCACTTATTAAATGTGTTTATTTCACATTTGTTTTTTCTTTTTTCACTATTTTTATTTTAAGTTAGTAAAAATGTAGGATTTTTATTTTTATAATAGGTATAATTTGTATTACATAATTTTGACCTGAAGTTTAAAATGCAGTGCAGGAGTCGTTTTAAGACCTTAAAAATAATTTTCGCTCTGCATCAACAGTCGAGTCGATCTAGCCATGTCTGTCCGTATGACCCAGTTTTGGATCTAACTGAATGAAGAGTTACAGAGTCTTATAGTGGAAAAAGTAAGTTGGAACGGCCAGATCGGATTACTGATCATAAAGCTCTCATAGGACCGATCCCTTATAATAACAAAATGTAAAACTGTAAATATAAAATGTCTTCGTTGTTTTTCAACATAAGCTCATAAACCCTAAAATATGTGTATATTGCTATTTTATACGATCTTAAAATATTTATAGGAATTTGATCAAAATTGAGAATTACATTTCGTGGTCCTGAAGTTTGGTTAAGTTAGGTATGTTCCCAGAGGATACAGAAAGACGATTACATTATTAAAGTAAACAATCCATCTCATGTTATGTTTATCCAACTAAAAGCCATATTTGATAAACTGTAATATTTGGGAGTCTGCTAATATTTAAGCTTCTAGTGTGGACATGGCTGTTGTTAGGTGCCAAGAGTTCGACAAGCCTTCGATGTGTGTCATGCAGCACGCAAGCACGGTTAGTGATGGGTGGGTGTAGTGTAGTGTAGTGTAATATGTGTAGGCCAACAAAGTGTTGTCCGCATAAGAAGCATCATTCGGGGGCGTTTGAATTGTGCAAATATTTGCATTTGATTTTGCCTTGTTTTTATTTCCAGTAGCAAGCAGTGCAGACAGGCTTAAGAACTAACGTATATATACTGTTTTTACCGTTCTCGTTTCCGATTTCTCTACGAAAGTAAAGCGTCTTTACATATTTATGTGTTTTAATAAGCATTCAAAAAAAAATAGAGATAAATAATTGCATTTTTGCGACTTGAAGGTTCTTTGGCAGTGGATTTTTAAAACCACTACTTAGTCCCAATTAATTCATTATGTTTTGAAAGAATTCATCAAATTTGTAAATCTATTTTAATTAATTAGCAAATAATTGTTATTGTTAATTATTATTTTTATGATTTATACAACAGTTGCCAGTCATTAACAAAATCATTTAAAACAAGGCTACCATCCTCTAAATATCATGCTAAACAATCTAAGATTGCTTTCCGGAAACTGGAATAGTTGGCTGAATGAATTTCCGATTGGAAACGGAAACCAGAATAGCGGTAATCAGTAATGGGGAATGGGGGCAGAGACAGGCAGGCATACACAAAGAGACAGCGACAGACAGACGGAGACAGCGAGCGTGGGTGCAGCGCCAGTGGCTCTAAAACTTACTTATAATTTTGGCTGTACAAATTGTTATTGTACTGCTGCAGTTGGTCTTGTTGTTGCTGTTGTTGCTGGTGATGCTGTGGCTGCTGAAGGAGGAGAATGCTGTTGTTGCTGCCACTGCTGCTGCTGATGCTGCTGTGGTGTTGCTGCTGCTGCTGCTGCTGTGCCATAACGCGACCTTAGTACAAATAAAATAATTCAATTATCCTCAGTTGAGGGGGCACAGACAAGCAGGCAGGCAGACACACACGCACGCACACAGTTAAAAAAAAACGGACAGGTAGAACAGGAGAGGAGAGAGTGGTGGAGGATAAGGAGGAGGGGTGGAGTAGGGGAAAGGAGAGAACGTTTTGGATTTTCAACTGGACTTTCTTCTCTTCTCCACAGTTTGCTCGCTCTCTAAACTCTATCTCGCTCGGATTGCTTATGTTATCGTTGTAATTTTGCGACGTTGAAACGGCGCTTTATTGTTGCTGTTGTTATTGTTGTTGTTATTGCTGTTGTTGATGCTGTTGGTGTTGTGGTTGCTGCTGTTGCTTCTCCTAATTTGTTTTTGTTTTGGCGCTTGCAACATTTTGATGTTGGAGTTCGTTTTAATAAGGCTCTGCAGTTTGACAAGCACTAGATATACTGTATATCGTTGTTGCACCTCTCTTCCGTTTCCTCTTCTAATTGGTTTTTCTTCGCCTTCCCGCAGACTTATCTCGTAAATGCTTTCAATTTGATTTGTTTGTTTGTTGCTATGTTTAGAATTAATATGTACTTTTACGCCTGCTTAGAGTCTTTTATTGCTTGAGTATGTCTCTAGAATTGTGAGTTGTGTGTTCTGTGCTGTTGAGTTGTGTTTTTGTGAGAGTGTTTGGTTTTTTGAGTAGGAAAAATAAAGTTGCAGTACCTGAAAATAGAGAAAAAAAAAATAGGATAAATTAGTTTCATTTGTCATAACGCAATTCGGGTTTGAAAACAAAAGTGTTTGGTACTACTACTACTCGAAACTATCTCAACAATAAATAACTTTTTATATATTTAATATACATTTGATGATTTTCTATCATTATTATAAAGCAGTGGTCCCCAAGGTCCCGACTGGTGATTCTGCAAATTGTTTAGTAAACAAGTTAGTGGATGCTTTGGGTATAAGTACTCACTTGTAACCAACAATTTTAGGCTCAGTTCACTTTCATAGAAATGATCGGAAAATTCGAATGGAACAAGTTATATGTAGCTTTATTGTTTTAAGAATCAATTCATAGACTCAGAGACAAAAAATATTTTACAAATTTCTGAATAGGAAATATTCTGACAAGGTCCTTAAAAATTTTAAACCGATGCATCGGTGCATCGCGATGTTTAAAATGCTCGCTCTTTGAGTTGCCGTAGTAAGAATCTTTTCTTGGTTATCGATAAAGTGATAATAAATGTTTTTGGGCATTTTATTTTACCATTTCTTTTACGTTTTTAGAACATTTTTTTGGAAATTGGAATTAAGTGACATGAATTTCAGTTTTTAAATGTATTAGTAAACTTTATATTAACAAAGTTTTGGCCTTCAGTTACATGATTCGAGTTAGATACCTAGGTCCACCTCACATACCGGAGTGCACTCATTTACGAGCTTCTGGCAAATGCGGATGTAAACCTTCGCCTTCTCATTATGCAAACAGAAACCCAGAGCCAGCTACACATGCCGCCCACAGATGCTACGGCTGCAAGGATTACGGGCGAGACCACACACACACACATCCCGTGTCCGTGCCCCCAGTTGTCCTCCTTCTCCTTTGAACAACTCGCCGCAAGAACTGGAAGCCGAGAGCCGAGGAACTGACGCATCCGCTTGGCTTGGCCTGGAGTGCAGCGCTTAGATTCACTTAACCCGAGACTGGCGGAGGACAACGATGTCCTTTTGGGCGTATTCTTATGGAAAATTTGCAACTTGAGCGACGACGCAAGCCACAAGTCGGGCTTACGTGTCGCTGCTCCACGAATTTAAATAGGTAAAACACATTTTTATTCGAGTGGGAACTGAGACAAAAAGATACAACTGAAGCTTGAATCTTTAAGTTAGAGTTAAGAGGAGAGACTCAGATTCTTAGTTCTTGAAATTGGTGAATAAAAAATCGTTATTCTGCCATATATTTGCTTTAACTTTCATGTAAATGTTATCATTTTAAACCCTGAAAACCTATGAAAATTATATGGTGTGTTGTGAAATTAGAATGATTTGAAAACATTAAAATTATATAGATTTTTGTGCACTCTTTTTTGTTTAAAGACTCACAGTATATTTGTGACAAAATGTGTGAAATATATGAGCAAAAACGTGTCAGTAAAATGAATTTTCTGGTCAGAGGACCCACAACGAATGACAGACGCAGCAAGCTGACCCTTTTTCCCTTAGTCGGTGGGGAAAAAAAAGGGAAAAACAGACAAGTTTTGGGGTAGTGCCACAAATCTGCTCGCTTGTGGGTATTCACTCTTCTGTTTTTGCTGCAACAATTTATTTGTCTTATAAATTTTGTTAACATCTCAACCAAAGAAGATAGAGACAGATAGAGACACACACATTTAATTATTTTATTTTGTCAGCCGCCTCCCCCGGTCGCCGTCACAGGGCGCTCTGGCAAATAGTTTATGCACGTCGCCGAAAATAAATGGGAGAAGAGTTCGGAGCTTGACAAACTTTCTGATGCCGCCGCCTCTTTGGTTTTCTGGCCATTGCCTTATTTGTATGTACAGAAGGGGCCAGGAGCAAACCACTGAACTCTACTCGCACTCGCACTCCCAACGCAAATCTATGCCTGCTTTAATGTGCGTCCATTTAATCTAAAGCTACAATAATTTGTCTTTTCTGCTCTCAGTGTTTGCGCCTTTGTTCGGGGCGCTCTGGCCGGCCTTTTTGGTTTATTTGCATTTTGACTTTTGGTTTAGTCGGGGGGATTTTGCATATTCAGTGGCGGCATTTATAAATCATTTCCAATGAATTTTCGAGTGCCTACGCAGGGGGTACTCAAAGGTGAGGGGTTACACGACATCGAGGGGTTTAAATAGGGGTTCGCTAATGGAATGTAATTCATATATGTCACTTCAAAGAAATATAATTATAAACAATATTGAAAAAATTAGAATCGCATAATTGGGAATGTGTTATGAGAAAACCTTACCCGTAACCATTAAATTAAAATAAAATCTCTATATTAAAGCAAAAACCTGCAATGATTTTGTATATCTCGAGTTTCTGCTAACTTTACCCCTCAGCAATTTCAATTTTTTCCCTAATTTTGTAATCTTGCCACACCCTTGCCTGCCCCTTTGGTTCATCGGCTTTCCTCACACATGTCTATTTATTTACTTCTCCTTCGTTTTTTCAGCAAATATGATGATGACGACGAACTCCGTGGAAGCAGAAACGTGAGCAGGACCCTGAGATGCCACCAAGTAGCATCAGGGGCGACGACTTCAAAATCCAGTGTCGAACCCAAACCCATTCCCACACTGAGCGAAAACTCAACCTTGACATAGTGTTAGTTGCTAGACGTTTTTGACCAGAAATGCATTATTTTACCGCAAATATTTGAATTTATTTGCACAACTTTGTATTTATTTATTATTGCATTTGAATAAATGCTTTTGCAAACTATTTCTTTGGTTGCCAAAACTGAGCCCTTTGTGCAAATTTGTATTTAAAATGTAAATGCAACAAATACACTTTCAATGATTTAGTTACCTTTCAGAATGTTTGTTTTTTTTTTCGATTTTACTAGATTGTATCTCAGGGACCATATTCTTTCCAGTGCCGCCCCCACTCACACACACACAAGTCGTACTTGGCGGCACCTCTAGCGCCTGTGCCGGGGCATATGTTATGAATTTTATGCAAATACGTTTTGGGAGAGTGGTCCCCCAGCACCACCCAGTCATTGGCACTTCCATCCATACTTCCAGGATTGTAGCTAAATTCGCGACATTATAAATTCGTATTTGTTTTGCTTTTGCACTTTTTCGTCGCTCTATTAACATTTAAATCGCTTTTGGTTTGTGTGAAACTCAAGAAACAAGGCCGCGTATAGATTTTAAAGATTTGTAAGAAGGTTTATACTGTGCTGGAACAAATTACAAACATTTGGTTCTTGTTGGTACAACTCCTGCTTTGAATTTTGCTACCAATTAATAGTTCCATAGGTTGTCGGTTGAAAAGTAAAAGTTGGCTGGTTTGGGTCTCGTTTTGATGATCCCTAATACCAATCAGGTTCACTTCATTCATGGCTGCTGCAGCCAGGCCATCGTGAATCATTTAACAACATGCACAAACATTAAATTACGCATGGAATTCCTTTTTACCGAGCACCCACCAGCCCAGAGGCCCCTGACACAGGCCGAGGAGCAGGCAGGACCCTACCCGGACCCAGACCCCAAGCCAAGCTCTTGGCATAGAAAATTCAATTCAATCCAAGGGGTGATACGAATACGAGCCAAGCTGAAGACCAAGGCGGAGGCGAACGAACACATGCGACTAATTTCATATTCATATGCATATTTAGACTAACTACCAGCTGAGGGAGCTGGCAATACAGGGTAAGATGATGAGGCTGGGACAGGGAGCAGGAGAGCGGGTGGCTGGCTGGCGGCAAGGAAAGCTAAAAGGCAGTCACTGCACACATTGGCACGCCTAATTTATAACACAAAAGTCTACTTAACTCCCCTATGGAAACTAAGGGCAGCAGCGGCGCCACCGCTAAGCCGCCAACTGGAGAGGTGAAAAATATAAAAAGGAGAAGAATAAAGGAGGTCCGACCTTACGCCGAAGCTTTAAATACCCTGGAAGTAGTGAAATCCCAGAAGTTCAAAGGCAAGGTATAGTGCAAAAACATCCTGATTTGTAAGCTAATGTTTACAGAAAGATTTATTTAAATATTTGTATAATTAACTATGATATTTATTGAAACTTTGGGTTACTATCAAAAAGTTCAAGAAGTGTGGATGCATCTCCCTATCCTTTTCCTTGTAACTATGTTTAATTTTGTCAGTTCCCTTTGATATTTTCAACTGGTTTAGTGAATTAACATACCCCTGACAAGGGTACTATTACACAACGGTTGGAAAGCAGATAGCTAGGGGAGTGGGCAGTCGAGCGTCAGGAGGTTGAGAGGGGGATGAATTATCCCCATTTTGTTGGGCAGTGCATAAACAAAGCCAGGTCTGCTCTCCGAGGAGAGGTATGCCTGTGTGTGCGCGTGTGTGTTTGTCCTAGCCAGGATTTATTATCAAATGGGCGCCATAGACTAACGACCGTAGCCACAGTCGCTTTACCTCTCCATCCATTCCCATTCCCATACCCATACCCATCATACCCACTTTACACCCCTCAGATAGCATAGAACATAGTACTTTCGTATGTCTGTACAAGCAGAGTCAACAAATTTTATGGCACTCATTAAACTTTCTTTCAGCAAAGCGCCTCGAACTCAAACTCGAAACCAACTTCAACTTCCACTGCGCTCGGTTTAGGTGGGTTAATTTATTTCTTTAAGGTCCTCCACCTGCTGCAAGATGGGGGGGAAGGAGATAGTTTGTCTGTCTGGCCTGTCTCTGGAAATTTATTTAATTAATTTGAGCAGTTAAGTGTTGAGTTGAGTGTAAAATCAATCTGCTAGTTGGATGAGTAAGTCTGTAGTGAGGATTAGCAAGGTTGCTCCTAAAAATGCCTTTTGAATTTTAAATCCTGTTCAAAAGTATTTAATGCAAGCAAAAATGCATTTCTATGGCACTTCTGTACATTTGCGCTTTAAAATTTCGTTAATGCATTCACATAGTACACCGTGTCAATTCAGTTAATAATCAAATTAACCTGCCATTATTGTATATTTCGTAATTGGCCTATCATTTCACATATTGAAAGGACATTTGTTCTTCAATTAACCCTCATTGAGTGCATTTGGATTGGCTACTTTTTTGTATGCATTTTCCAATCAATTTCCTGTGCACACACTCTCACACACACACCTGACACAGCCTCTCGGGTGGCTTAATTTGCATGGCTTTGTGGTTAGAAGCTCTGCTATCTGCACTAACAGTGCTTATCAGTTCCGGATCCTATGGGCGCACCGCACTTGGCACCTTGACTTGTCCGGTCTGGCTTTCAGCCTGCTTTCAAATACAAACACCTCCTGCCTGGGCCTGGGCCTCCGTCCTGGTCCATATTGATGCTGACGCATATTTCCTGCTTCATTAACAGCGACGCCGCCATAAAGTATGCTATCCAACGACGAGGGGCTAAAAAACTGCAATGCGTTCCAGCTCCTGCTCCCTTTTCTTCCACTTTTATCGTTTTTTGCTCCCACCTGGCGTTTGCTTTTAACGAGACGTCGTCGTCGTCGTCGTCCTAGTTCTAGCTCCCCCTCCACCTAGTCAAGTCCTGTCAGAGTGCTCCCGCTCCACGCCGACATCCTTGTTGGTTCTGCTGACGGCCGACGGCTGCCTTGGTCATTTTGTGCTTGTTGTCCCATCGCCTTGTCCCATTCCTGCCCCTTTCCACCAGGGACTAGCTATATACTTCCCATTCGGACTCCTGGCTGTTAATACTTTCGCCAGAATGAATAGGGGGAATTGAAACAGTTTCGTGCCAGTTATTATTTACATTGACATAAATTGAATTTAACTCGAAACGTTAAAGCGATTTAAAATGTATTTCACACACTGACTGTTCTGGGGTAATTCAATAGTAAACCCTAGTATTAAAATTATAGCTTAAACAGAATGCAATGGTAACTAAATATTAACCTAAAGACAGTTTAGGAGCCGACTCTTTGGTTAGGTATTTCGGTTTTAGTTTCTGTAGCAACATAGTATTGAATTTTAACCTAGTTTCTAGCCAATTTTAGCTAAACTTGTTGTATCCTCAAGATTATATCTTCTCCCTTCTTGTTTACCTTATTTTCCGTTCCTTTTTATTTCCTGCTTTTCAGTGAGACTTCTCGGGCTTCCCGTTGCTGTGTCTGGACCATAAACCCATTTTTTTCCTCTCCGACGGCTTGATTTGATTAAAACGATAATAGTTTTTGGGACTTTACCTAAATTGATGTGGGTTAAATTCGGTCTAAGAAGAATCAGAAAAGGGAGAAAAGAGAGAAGACACAAGGAAATATAGCCTACTATTTCTTGTACACTTTTTATACCATGTACCGTAGGTACAAAGGTATATTAATTTCGTGCAAATGTATGTAACAGGCAGAAGGAAGCATTTCCGACCCCATAAAGTATATATATTCTTGATCAGCATCAACAGCCAAGTCGATCTAGCCATGTCTGTCTGTCCGTCTGTCCGTCTGTCCGTCTGTGTAAACGCCTAGATCTCAGCAACTATAAGAGCTAGAGTCACCAAATTCGGGATGTAGGTCGGAATGTTTTGCAAGCAGATCAAGTTTGTTTCAGATTTAAAAATTTCCCTCCCACTCCCCCGCAAATCAATAAAATCAATAAACGCCTAGATCTCAACAACTATAAGAGCTAGAGTCACCAAATTCGGTATTTAGGTCGGAATCTTTTGCACGCAGATCAAGTTTGTTTCAGATTTGCAGCCGCAAATATTCTTTTTGTGCATAGGCATGCATATGTAGAACATGTATTAATACCGAAAATCTGGTAAAGATCGGGTGAAAAACACAAAAGTTATTTACTTATCAGTGTGTTATCTATTTGTCAGCTAGCAACAGGTGCAAACCAAAAACAACAACAAAACTGATGAGCGCAAGAAACTAACTCCCGTGCGCAAAAAAGAGAGGAGGGGTTATCTCTGTCTCTGTCTTGCACACGCAAATGCATGAGATGGTGGTGGTTTTGCAAAGAGCGAGTTTGATTACATTTCTCTAATAGGCAAAAGTCGCAATAGGCAAAAGCGGCGATATATTTTGGTACATGGTATATAACAGTCGTTCACGAACGACTGTAGCTTTCTTACTTGTT